>UFQX01000435.1:0-79054 GCA_900497675.1 Arapaima gigas | reverse complement strand
CCCCCCCCCCCCCCCACACTGGACACAAAATTCTAGGGGAACTACTACTGGACCTACTGCCTTTGCACTGCTTTTGGTGATGGTTGTGATGTCATATTTCTCAGTGACTTTTTGTCTGCATAGAGACCTGAAGCTGGATAACGTGCTGTTGGATGCTGAAGGGCACATCAAGATTGCCGACTTTGGGATGTGCAAGGAAAATATGCAGGGAGATGCCAGGACATCTACTTTCTGCGGGACACCGGATTATATTGCCCCTGAGGTCAGCTTGTCTCCATTCAAGTTTTTCCAGATCATTTTTTTTAAATCCATAAATGCATGGCTTATGTAGCATAAGATGGCATCAGAGGAATAAGATAATAAACCAGAACTCGTGAAGCTGAATATGAGAGACAATTGGTGTTACAAGCTGAAGTTATTCAGGTGACATAACAGCTGGCGACATCACCCACTGTGCAGAAAAGATTTATGTTTTAAATTGATAGGTAAGGTTTTACTTTGCCTTTATGCCTTCTTCACCATCTTTCAGTACTTTAAGACTTTTTTCTGTAGCACTCATTATTATGATAGATGGTAGTTTTACAGCATGACTAAAAAAGATTTGTGAGAGAGGTTTGCAAGTGAGCACACAGAGATAACTGTGACACATTGAAGAAGCTACACTATGTTGGTGGTGGAGGTTGCTCCCCTTGTGTGGTGCTCAGGACTAAAACATTTATTTGGAATCGAAGTGTTTGTTTTCTCTATGTTTTTCATTTGAGTTGATAACTTATGTGAATTTTAGGGTATGAATTACATGGTGTGCAAGTTTTCATACTATGTGTTTGCCATGTGGGGTGGAGACTAATTCTTTGCTAGTCTGAAGAAGTGTTAAAATCATTACTGGCTGATGATAGCAAGGTGATTGGAACTAGAGATAAGACTGCAAGTCTTTTTGTAAAGTTTGAATCACCACCTCTTGAATTTTAACGATCAATTTCTGCTTTTTAATTTGTTCTTTATGCACAGCTTTATTGTTCAAACCACAGTTGTGAAATATGACAGATACTTCTCTCTAACTGGGGTTTTTGCAAAGTAAAGTTAATTAAACTGCAAACAAGCTACTTACTATTTCAAAATTTTTAAATTCAGCCTCTGACAAGGTTTGTACAAGAGGGAGTAGTGACGTGATACACAGAATGTACGTTCGTGATGCTGGGGTATTTTCTCGCTCCACGTGCACGCACACACACATACACACAGATGCTCTTTCTTGCACAGATACAAACATTTGGTTATATGCTGTAATTTTGTTATCACTGTCTGAACTGCAATCTGCAAATACTGTACACGGTCCACACACACACACTCACACACACACACAAATGCACTGTGTGCATGTCACATCAGGGTCGATGCACATGTTGCTACCAGTGCCATCCATGTGTTCAAGCTGGAGCCAGTAGCTGTTATATGTGAGCAAATGAAAATATAACAAGAAATTATATGACACACACACCGTGCCACACACATTAGTGATGTAAGTGTGGTACAGGTTTCTGATATGTGTTTCCTTTTTTCCCCTCCCACTTGAGTACGATCAGTGCACGTCACACCTTTTTTCGATCTGGCCAGAGCCGGGTAACTCTACTAGTATATTCAGAAAAGGTAAACAAATCAATGATACCATTTAGTTCCATACAATAGGAACTAAATTTTTTCAATTGGAATGATACCAGAGGACTTGGATCTCTTTGGTTTTTATCTAAACACTACACTGACTGCCTAATTACTTTCGCTTTTTTGTACAATTCAGCAAACATCCTGTTTCTCAAAGAGCTTGCTGAGAAATATGGAAACAGCAAACAAACTGATGCGTGCAGTAAGGAAACAGAAGTACTTTTTATATTTTGGTGACTTTCACCAACCCACTTTAAAATGCAGCATGTATTACAACCAGTTTTACTGATACACAGTGTTTCTCATATAAATGCTAAATTTTAAGCCCTAGTTAGCAAGCTTCACCTGTGTTTTGAAATTGTCTATATTTTCTCCGTGTTTCATGCAGTTTTTTTGATACCAGCAATTTATCTACTTTTTTCTCAATGATCTTATCATTTTACAATGGTGATTTTGCAACTGATGCTTATGTATGCCTCACCCCAAATCTATTTTGTATGCACTCTAAAGAATAATTTGCCAAAACATGTCTCTAAATTCTGAAAAATTACTGCCTTTCTATGCTTGTGGTTATATGCCCCACCAGATCCTGCTAGGACAGAAGTATGGTTTCTCAGTAGACTGGTGGTCCTTCGGAGTCCTGCTGTATGAGATGTTGATTGGACAGTCTCCATTCCACGGACAAGATGAGGAGGAGCTTTTCCAGTCCATTCGAACAGATGACCCCATGTACCCTCGCTGGCTGCCCAAGGACGCCCATGACATCCTGGTCAAGGTGAATCTCCCATCAAATATTTTTAGCCAGATTTCATTTTCACTTATAGGCTGGGTATTCATCACCAAATCATTCATTATCACCCAGCACACTTGTGCAGAACCTATGCCAGACATTTAGGGAAGGAGGCAGACAGGGTAGCATTGGGTGCCAGTCCATGGCAAATGAAACGCAGACACACCACAGGCAATTTAGAGTCACCATGTCATCTGAAAAATATCTTTGGACTATGGGAGGAAACCAGAACAGAGCGAAGACCCACAGAGAGAACCTGCAAATTCTGCACAGACTAAGCCAGACTAAGCTGTGTGGCACTAGTGCTACCCTCCATGTTGCCTGCTTTAATTTTAGCCTGATGGACATATGATGTTTCAGTCCACTTGAGTTGTTTTATGTTATAGAGACTTCTCACACAATGACTCAGAGTGCTGAACAACAAATTAAAACAATGGAACAGATATAACAGATAAAAAATAAGGCAAGTAAAAGTAAGTAAGGTAAAAAATTAGGTATACATTTAATAACAAGAGCAACTATAAAGGGCAAAAGTGCACTATGATAATCCTGCCAGCAAACGTGGAGAGGAAAACAAAAAAAAACCTCCTAACTGAAAAAGGTGTGGGATAAAAATGAACCTTTAGGGGACCAACTGCCAGCAGCTGACCTCCCCTCCCACTGGGATTTCTGCATATGAAAATAGTGGCAGTAGTAACAGCTGAGAACGGCTGTACTGCTCCAAACAAAATTACATAAGACATATTAAAAGCTGAATAAATAGATGTCGAGGTGTCGGTGTGATGATCTCGTCCACCATGGCAGGGAGTCCTCAGCAGCATGGCGTGCCGGTCTCAGCAACTGGTCTTCTCTGGCCTCATCAGGGGAGAGGGGTCAATGATCTACACTTGTGGCATAAAGAAACTCAGACAGAACAACAGGGAATTACAATGTAACAACATAAACAAACAGGAGAATTTTACACTAAAAGACTTATGTTTTATCTCATTACTTATGCCACATATGATTTTTAAGTCTTCATTTAAAGGCTGAAATAGAAGGCCATTTCTGACAACATCTGGCACATTATTCCAAAGCTTTGGTGCTGTATAGCTAAAGGTACATCCTCCTGTGATCTTATTGATCACAGGTACTTTAAGATAACCAGTTTCTAATGTCCAAAACCATCAATACTTTCTCTGGTCTGTTTGGGTGAAATTGATAACTCAAAACTGATTTACCATTTAAAAAAAAGACTAGGTGGTATTTTACATTGACAGCCTTCTATGGTTGTTTGCAGCTATTTGTCCGGGAGCCAGAGCGACGGTTGGGGGTGAAGGGCAACATCCGTCTTCACTCTTTCTTCCGGGACATGGACTGGATCGCCCTTGAAGGCCGGAAGATCCATCCACCATTTCAACCCATTGTGGTGCGCCTTTCCTCAATCTCTGTCATCCATGTTAAATAGGAACATGGGTAAAATTAAACTGAATGACTAGTTTTGTGATTATGTCATGGATCACATTAGTCCATTTTCAGTGCTTTTACTGTCGCACTCTTATGGATTGCTGTCCCCTTTTCTCGGCTTGTCTCTTCAAGAAGAAACTTCACTGTGATCCTTCACTGTGATACTTTCCTACTTTTCCTATATTCTAAACTCTCCCCTGTTTGCAGAAATCACCAAGTGACTGCAGCAATTTTGACCGGGAGTTCATCAACGAGAAGCCACGGCTCTCATGCGCTGACCGGACCCTCATTAACAGTGTGGACCAGACCATGTTCCTTGACTTTTCTTTTGTCAACCCAGGGTGGAATTCCTCAAGGGGCCCTGATCCCCACAAGCATTTATAAGTGGCGACTGCCCCACCTATGTCTGTTCAGTAGTGGACAGAGGCAGTCAGCAAGGTTCAGCAGTATGATGGATTCAAATTATTGGCACAGAAGGCATACAAGAGTATGATGAATGCACGTTAAGGGCAGAGTCAGTCTGTAATAGTCAGTCAGTGGGAACAACAATATGTTGGACTCAAGCTCGCTGTAAAACCACAAAGTAATGAACCCCAGGGTACTATACCTGAGGGATCCTACAAAATTTAGTAACAGAAGACTTTTCCATGTAATGTGCTGTTTGACCAAGGTAAACACAGAAAGGAAGCAGCTAAAGAAAAACACTTTATAACACCTTGTGGCACCTCAGAAACATCAGGAGCTAGATGCATAAATCAGGATCACTCATTCCTACAGAGGTCTTCATCTGAGGATGAATCTGGTCGTCTACTGGAACAAAAGAAAAACAGCTGACAGTTTCTTTAACTCAGAAAAAAATCAGCTTGTGTGCACATCTCAGGTATGGTGTATAACCCTGAGTGTACCCTGCTGGTTATATCAGCCGTTGAGTATCCTGAGGGGTGTGTGTGTCCAGTTGGTTGCACAAGAGGAAACTTGTTGTTCTCACCATATATGACAGTCCAGGAAAGAGGAGTTACAGGGTGATGCTGACACTTCAGGCAGCCTGTTGGAAGTAACACAGAGGGAAGAACCAATTCATTGCGCTCGGCTTCAGAAAGACTGAAGGTGATGCCAAATCATCTTGCCGTGTTTTAACACTGGTAAAGTTGCACTAAGGCAAACCATTTTTAGAGACTACTGGGCTGTTTAACTTCTCTTACATGTGAGAGATGAAAATGGAGAATTATCACAGCTATTTCACATTACAGACTATGGTTACCGTCCAGATCAATCATTAAATAGTAGCGCTACTTCTGGCACTACTACACATTGATAACAGATGCTAATATTAACTATTATTGTTTCCCTTTTAATATATTACTGTTTTAAGAAGTGTATTAAAAGCATCATTTTACTTTTTTCTAG
Source organism: Arapaima gigas (assembly GCA_900497675.1). NCBI lineage: Eukaryota > Metazoa > Chordata > Actinopteri > Osteoglossiformes > Osteoglossidae > Arapaima > Arapaima gigas. Next base: position 73,752 of record UFQX01000435.1, on the reverse strand, counting down.
GTGAGATTATAGTTTTTACAAATTTGGACATGGGATGATTTATTTTTGTAATTAAGTAAGTCAGTACTATACAAGAGTGGATTCCCTCAAATGTGATTGCCTGACCTCATGATATGTATATATGTATATCCTTTAATATCATTGTATCAGTTTGTTAAATCAATAATGCACCAAAACTGATGTGCACAAGCACTGTGTGTTCTTTTTGGCTATCTTGCTTACTAAATATAATTTAACAAAACTATTTCCTGATATTCATCTGCATTCATGTAGCTTCTCTATTTCTAACTTGTTGACGCCATTGAGACATGACCTTCCCACTTAAAACTAAGTACGCATTAAATAGAAAAGTACTTCATGATGACATTTATGACATCATTAAACACCTTTTTAACTGGCAAAAACATTTGTCTCATCATAAGACAGAAGATGAAGGACACGTGCATTACTTCAGACAGGCCTTACGAGAGGACGGAGGGTAGCAGGGCCATTTGATCTAGACATCACCTCACAGGAGCTGTGAGGCCAATTCAGCCAATTCAATTTTTGGATTTTGAATTCTGCGTGGTATTATTTATACATACTATAAAATATACAAACTAGTCAAGCCTTAAACTGAAGCCAAATAAAATTAGACTGTGTGGCATTCTACAAATAATATATTTTACATACCATTATTTACACTCAAATATTTTTACCTTGCTTCACCACACAGTTAGGGGGCTTACAAAATATGCATTGTTTGTAGTGTATAGGTATGCTGTATTTATAAAATAAAAATGACAATTTGTCTATAATAATTAGAGTTTACACTATCATCTGCCTCCACCAGATGGCAATAAATGTTCCAATAATCTCTGTTGCAAAATTGGACTTTATGGTCCCCAGCCTTACTGTGAATGTATATCTTATATCTATATCTTACTGTATATTCACAGAACAATACTTCATATGATCTGCTTATACAGTGAAACATACTGATATTGTATTTGTAGTCATTTTTAACTTACTTGTTTCATTTATTGTACCATATTACCCCTTCAATCTCTGCCCCATCATTATTTCAAATACAAGAGGAATCGAGTGCTGTAACTGGCTACAAGCTAAATTATGACAAAAAAGAAGATTCTCCTTTTTAATATCTCTGTTAGTATCACATCAGGTGCATGGTATTTACAGTGGTCAATCCATGGTTTTTAGCGATTGGAACACACTATTACTACCCCACATTATATCAAAATAATTGTACTTGACTTACTACACAAAGGCGTAATGGACATTATAGAGGTGGAAAAACTATAATTTTTATAGCCTTCAGAACAAATGTTATAAAATGACATGATAACAACCCTCATTTCGGGCACCAGAAGTACAGGCATACTGCCTAATTTGGTTCTGGGTCACACCTCCTTTTCTGTGACATTGTGGATCCTCAATGTCTGTGACACCCTGTGAAGGGTGAAGGGGGAATGGGGTGAGTTTGCTGAAAACAGGCCAAGCTGGGGTGTAAAGGTTAACTGTCATTTATATACCTTATATGCGATAAACAGCTGGGCATGGCCAGAGGTTTATGCTAATACTTTTCTCTCAAATTTGTTTTTACACAACGGTTAAGAAACAGTTAAATTGGCATCTTCATTTCTACGGAAAGGAAGAATCACAACCATTTGCGTACAATGAAGGCTCTGTTTTCCAAAGAGAGTTTAAAGCTAACAATCTTCTACTGGCAGTTGGTCTCAGAGTACTACCTGATACATCCTGATCGTATCAACGTCAGGTGCTTGTCAGGAAAGCAGTATGAAATGACATCTCTTCCACTGAAAGGAACAGAAAGAAAACCTCAGAAATGATCAGGAACTTGGATCCTAAACACATTTCTTGTATGACAGGAGAACCATAAACATTTAGGTCTAAAAACAGCTCTCTTAAAAAAGCTCTTTCGTGAAAAGTCCCTTCAGTTCACAAGGGGATAATGACAGTACTCTGAAAATATGGCCATTAAAAGGAGTACAACCTGCAGGAGATTGCCACAATGAAAACACCTGTGCTGACTTGAAGCAGTTATTATAGCATTTCAAATTGCTTTTCAAATCTACAAATTCAGCATTAGGTAAAAGAGAACACATTTCCTAACCCCCAGCACAATCACTGTGTAAGAGGCTTTTATTCATTGCCCAACACAACAAAGGGATTCATCAATCTATGATGCTTTTATTTTTTAAAAAAGGAAATATTTATCAAAAACACATGATCTCTATCAGAATGCAGTGCTGGTGCTGAAAAACACAAATACAGTTTAATATTTATGGTACTTACACCAAACAGACTAATAATAATTATTAGTATTATTGCTTAATAATGATGTGCCTCCTGCAAAAAGGCAAGGGAGCAGGTCTTGTCTTTAGTTTGCTCGTGCTCTTACCATTAAAAACCTGCAATTACAGATATGTATTTTTAAATTCTTTCACTTGGTACTAACTGGTTTTGAAACGTTTTGCAAAGACCTATATGAATGGCAACCTGTGTTGATGTCATCAGCTATTCATGCACCAGTGAGTAACCTGCTATCTCATTAAAGAAGGATGTGTTGTAGACAGTGCCAGTCGCTGTCCTCAATCCCGCAGCCTCGTGATACACTGTTTACACCACGGCTGTCCTTCACAGCAGCTCCCAAAGTGTGTCACGTAGCCAGCAGCAGGGCTGAATGGGATGAGCAGACATCCTCCCAGTATAGTGCAGTGGATTAGCAGCGGTGGAAATCTCTCCAGATCTCCACGGGCCTCAAAACTCATCCTTGTGCCAAAGGGTTTGTCACTTTATGGATGGAATATTAAAAGCTGAGCTTTAAGTGAGGTTTAGACCACTTTCTTTCCCTGCATTCCCTGACATGTAATCTTATACATCATATCTCAACATTTCTCAGTCATGGAAAAATGCCCCTCGTGAACAGAAAGAAAAACACCTGTCCAGCCCTGTAGTTCACATCAGCCGTCACTAGAGAGCAGTGTTTCAAATAAGATTGCATTCAGTCCCAAAACCTCGCAAGAAGCACGTAGACAGTGATTCAGTGCGTGATGCAATGATCTGTCTTTCTAATTTTACACCCTGTCCACTCATTGCTCAAATTTTCATATAATTATTGCAGCATTTATGCTTTATTTTTGTCCTAGCTGGTTATCATTAGGTTCTTTCAATGAACTGCCGATGAATGTCAAAGCAGGGCCTTCCACTGAAGAATGACAGTCTAATCCGGGCTTTAAGAGCCACAGTCCCAATGTGGGGTGTAAGAGGCTTACAGACCTATTGGGCTCATTAATGCCGCCAGAAAGCAGAACGAACACAGAAGGGTTCGAGTCTCACCTTCAGAGGTCACCTGTCTAGAGCAGAATACCAAAGGTGACCAATCTCCATGTTCAAGCTTCTCCTCCATCTGGACAATATCAGAAACTAAAATGCCATGCTATGTTTGTCCAGTGCCAGAATGCCCTAACTTTTTAACCGTCATCACATTTTGTCGCTGTCTTCCATATTAACCAGTTATTACAACTAATAGTGAATAAATAATGAAACATTTATTTAAATGAAAGGATGAATGGATACCATTTTAAACAGTTAAGCTGTGTATATGCTGGACCAGAATAAACTAATGAGGCTTTACCTTTGACACAACACGTGGATTAAGGAGCATTTCCTCTGCCAGCATGTAGCGTGTGTCTTATCCTATGTCCTACCATGTCTCTTACCATGACGCTGCATTCATGTAAACTCTTAATCTGCAGGTTCGATGCCACGACGTCTGTGTGAACGAGAGCCCCTGTCTACCTGATGGTTACTGTGAGAAACAGCAGAGGCCTGTGGTTGTTACTGGGCTGTCGTCATTGTGCAGTAGGTTAGACACTGAAAAACTCCCACCGCCATACGTTATTGTGAATAATTTGCTCTAATAGGGCACCTGTCATGTATGGTATGTAAGGTGTGCTGTGGTTTTGTAAGAAACAAGGGTGAAGAACATGACAGAACACACCAGTGCAGTACAGATTAAGAAATTCCTTCCATAAGTATGGAAAAAAACTGAGATCAGACATATATCAGAAACAGGTTTTTTTAAACATTTTTTTCCCATGAAGTCTTGGTACGGCACTGAGGTCTTGTGATTCTTTGCTGTAACTGCTTGTTATTCCAGCTCTATTGTTCCCTGAACTCCACTGTGAGTCCGTGGGCCTGCAGCTGGTGTATTGCCAACACAAACTACGCAGTGCTTAGTTTCTGTCTCACTCCCTATCATCCTGCAAAACTCTCTCTCTCGCTTTCGCTCTCAGTCTACATTCAAATTGCGACTGGAAATGTTTTCTTTGCATAGCAAAGCTGCTAAAAGGATTGAACTTAAATGGGTACACAAATACACAGTACAGAATTCCAGTTCACTCTGTCTGTTAGTTCAATTTTTGATTTCATCTTAATATAATGCATTAACATAGCAACTTTTATGGACTAATAATGATTATATTAATCACGTTGATATTAATAAATTGCATTATCATTATTATTATTATTATTATTGCATTTGAACAATTTTATGAATAAGGTGATTGCGTAGCAGATAGATAGATAGATAGAACTGATCTGTCTCACTCTCGCTCTCAGACCCCGTTTGTCACCCAATCCCATGCTCCCTGTACACACACCCACATACACATATTCCCCCCTCCATGTGTCGGGCATGAGCCACTGTGGATGTGCGGGACGTGACTGCAGTTGCCCGCCACCACTGGCGGGACGACGGTCAAGGAAAGTGGCATTTCTGTGCGTCCCTGTGGCTGCCTGGTGGCGCAGCGCCACTGTCTGATGGGTGTCTGTTCAGAGGCTCCTTCTTATCTTGCTGATCGTGTTTAACTAAAGTTGTCTCATCTGTTAGCATCAGCGTTTAAAAAGACAGACTGCGGAACCGCCCACAGTTGAAAGTGGGGCCTTTNTGACTGCAGTTGCCCGCCACCACTGGCGGGACGACGGTCAAGGAAAGTGGCATTTCTGTGCGTCCCTGTGGCTGCCTGGTGGCGCAGCGCCACTGTCTGATGGGTGTCTGTTCAGAGGCTCCTTCTTATCTTGCTGATCGTGTTTAACTAAAGTTGTCTCATCTGTTAGCATCAGCGTTTAAAAAGACAGACTGCGAAACCGCCCACAGTTGAAAGTGGGGCCTTTGTGCAGAACACACACACACACACACACACACACACACACACACACACACACACAGGGTAAGCTCCCTCCATCTCTCTGGCATGTGCTCTGACAATTTGCCTTCAAAGCAAGATTAGAGGCCTGTCCCGGTGTGACGCACCTGAGTCACACGCTCAGCAACTTCTCACCCTGCTGGATGCTGGACAGAGCCCCAAGGCACTCGGTATTAATGCAACCTGGAGTCTGGGAGACGGGTTGTTTTTCCTCAGAGGGAGGAAACCACAGACATGCAGTGGTCTGCTTCCTTTGGTCTGTCCTCAGATACACCCCTGCAGCCCTGACTCAGCCGTCCCAATGGAGGATCCTTCACAGAGACTAACAGCAAACCCACTGGGATGTGCACAAGGATAAATACACACTGTGACACTGACCATGAGTACTGGTCATGTTGAGAGAGTATGTACTGCTTTTGTGTATAGTGGTCATTCATTCATAGTTTTATTACTAGAATAATGACTTTTATAGAGATTTACTGAGACATTGAATAAACACACTAATACACTCTTGTGACACAGTCCTAAGATTTACTGGCTTATGAGCATGAATCTGTACTTTAGCAGTAGCAGTTTGTCAAGGAGGGCTGTGGTGTGCGTATCTTGTCTTGAAAAACTGTTCTGTACACGAGTGTCTGTCACACTTGCACATTAAGTGAAATTAATGCCTGTGGTCAGTCGAAGACAGGTGTGGCTCCCACAGCAAAAACACAGAGAAGAAGTAGGATTAGAACCCACAACCCAGGCACTGCCAAGACAGTTAAAAAACAGCAGACAAATCATGATTTCTTTACATTAAAACGTTTTGTTGGAATCTTTCACTCTCATATATGAAAGTGTAATTGGGCAAACTGGGCTGTGGTTTGGAAAACTTCTTCCTGTCTGGGAATTAAACTGCTGCCTGGGGAGATAATGGCCCCGATTTATAGAACATGTATTTAGCTGAAACAATTTAGCTCTCAAAAATTTAGCCCTAAACCTCTGTCTCATTGAAATGAAGGTTTGTTTGCTTGAACTGACTACAACTGGTCTGATTGAACAAGATGGCAGAAATGGACCCATCCTTTATCAGCTGGATGCTGATCTAGCTGAACTGGAACTCTGTGTGGGTGAAAGGGCAGAAGGACAAAGTGTGTGAGTGCCCTGCTGGGTGTGACTTCCTCCAATTCCCGCAGTCAGGTTAAGTCAACAAGTCCAAGTCATAGAAAAATTTAGAGTATCTGACGTGAGGGATATTACATGTATATCTGGAAGACCTTTGTGACGTTACACACTCAGTAATGATTATTGCTAATGATATTAATGTTTCTCAATATCAGGATCCTGAAGGCCAGCCAGCTGACTAACAGTGATACCAAGAGGAAGTGAACACTAAGCTGGACGGCATAGTAACTGCCACTGACTGAACTTCCACTGTGTTTAAAAAAAATAAATAAATAGAAATATGTCAACAGTGTTCTAAAATTCCAAGTACTTGATGAGACTTTTCTCAGACACCTTGAATTGTCCTGCAAGCTCACAGCTCACCAGTACAAATGTTATTCCTGTAAACAAATGGATTAGCGTGGCACTGTGACTTCCAGCAGTCGAGGTGGGGTGGCCAAGAGGTGATACTGATACTGCACTGGGTTAAGCTGTTTTTCCTCAAACTAGTGAAAAGTAGGAAGGAAACACAGGTGAACCCTGAGCAGCGGCTCAAACATCAGCAGCCACTCACCTCTCCAGGCACATGCTGAGTACTTCACTACCCAGCTAGATCACAACCCTGTACTACAAGACATGAAGAAGCACAATCCATCAGACCCCCCCCCCCCGATGAGGTTAAATCAGGTCATGCTCACGTCTGTGAGCGAAGTTAAACCAGGCCATGCCTACACTATACACACAGCGTAATTTCAATCCACCCTGGTATGGGTTCTGTTTTGGTGATCAGTGGGACGGGAGTAAACAACTGAGGTCGCAAGTGAGGGTACAAGGAGACGTGCAGTCATTCAGCACCATAAACCACACAAAGTGCCTGATTGCTTGGAAAAAACCCTTCAGTTTTATAGATGTTTGAAATTCAGTTTGTTTCTGTTCACATCCTGCAGAATGAAGTGTCTCTGCTGCAATTGTTGGTGTTCCTAGCAACAGGAAAGAGTCTGTTTGTGCTTGCTTGTAAGACATTTGTTTTTGGCTCCTTTCTGGAAAGGAGAATCAAAACTTGTTCAGTTATGGTCCTTCCGCACCAGTTACTGGGAATTAGTCAGACGGATGCAGCCTAAACATTGTTTTATTGTTTTACAATCTGAACATGCAATAGCTGTAAGCATTTTGCTGTTAACATCATCAGTTAAGGGAAGTACAAAAAAAACGTAAATGTGATGACGATGCAGGATTTATTGGACAAACCTGGCTGTGAGGACACACTGTGAAGGGTAACAGACTTCACAGAAATCCTCCACTCAACTGGTAAAAGGTGAGTGGGTCCTCAGCAAAGTTTCACTTGTTTTGTGTGTCTATGTTTGTATTTGTCCACACAGACCCTGAGCTACACTCCTGATCACCAGATCAGACTTTCCGGAATGTCCTAAAGTTTGTAGATCTGCTCACCACTCTGTCCCAGAGACAATTATTAATCTGTGGGAAATGCTTTTTTAGTTTATTATTTTATTTGTTCCGTTTATTATGTTTTTTTATTTATTGAAGCGATGCATGTCTCCAAAATTTTGGGATACATTCAAGTTATGCTCAACTGACAATGGAGAAGAGGAAATCACAAAACTCCCAGCTGCAACGGAAACAGAGAAAAATAAACCTCTGGGGTTCAAGCATCAGAGGCTGCTCGCCTCTCCCAGGCCTTCATTGTGGTGACAGGGGACCTGCATGGATATGTCTAGTATAAAAGACTAGTGTCTATCAAGGCAGAGCTAAAGTTTATGGATAGTAAAGATGTTACTCAAGGATCACAGTTGGTGATCCTTCAGTGGTTGGTAACCATCAGTTCCCAACCTCAAAACTCAGTGAGTGTTGTGAACAGTCTTTGGGCAGCAAGGGACATGTTCAGGGCACAGTGGTGTGAAGGAGGTTGTTCCAGAACACCATGAAAATTCAGGGAGAAATAAAAAAAGGACAGTTTTTAAACTTTTGGATGACCAGCCTTAGCAGATGAAGAGAACTGCAATTAGTTAAAAGAACTTACAGCAGCAACGACTTTAGTTTTTGCATTTTCAAGTTAAAACAGGTTGTTGCTGACATTTGAAGCAAAACTCCTCAGGCAAACTGTGGGACAGAGATAAGGACTTTATTTAAACTGACACAATCACTGTGCTCAAGTAAATGACCCCTCATGATCATTATCTTGCTCCCCAAGGCAGAGGTGCCATATCAGGGGAAAGCATCAGATCTAAAGGGAGAAAAATTGGCTTTTGCAGCACTGTTAAGGAAGCAGCAGCCAACTGCAGGGCTTTTGGAGGTAAATAAGAGCAAACTGAAATAGGGAAGAATTAGGGCAGACATTACAGCAGTGCTGGATTTTTAAACAAGCGAGATGCTCCATGTGTGTCCGAGGGATAATGGTACAGATACTGTGCATATGTATGCATTCATGTCAATTGAAGTAGATTGAACACCAAGTTACGTCAGCAGAACAGACCCAAAAGCCAAGTTTTGATTTTTTTATTATTGGTCCAGCAAATACAAAATATTTTTTCCTGTGATGCAAGCCATATATATTCCACATCAACTTGTATACAAAAAAAAAAAAAAAAAAAAAAAAAAAAAAAAAACAAAACAAAAAAAAAAAAAAAAAANNAAAAAATTTAAACCAAAAAAAAAAAAAAAAAAAAAAAAAAAAAAAAAAAAATGCACTGTACCTTAGTACTCAAAATAAATAAAGATTTACAGGAGGCCAACAAAACTTTTTTTTTTTTTTTAAAACCACAAAAAAAAAAATTCCTGGATGTGGAACCCATGATGAAGTCAGCGCACTCGTCTGGTCAAAAGGTCAAAACCCACACCTCATTTGGTCCCAAGAGTCAGAGCAGAAGTCATAACGTTCAATGTCTAGTGTCTGCATTGTCTCCCAGCACTGTTTTTTCCCCCCCAGATTTTTGGTTGGAGACTTGCACATTTATGAAGTTTTACATCCTTACATATCCAGAAAAATGTAAACAGAGGTAAACTATATATTTCTTCAGGTCTTCTGGGAAAATATAAAGTTAATTGACAAATTAACCAATGGATGTGCATAAACCGTTATAGTGCAGAGAGCATTAGGAACTGAAGTTACAGACATTCTTCCTGAATAGTCTGGAGCAGCAGAGACTAACCAAGGTTAAACACAGCCCTTCATAGAAAAAGCTTATCAACTAAGCACTAGGCACTGTTTAATTCAATGAGCCAGTCAACCTTTCACCCCTAAACACTGGAAAAGGTGCATCTCAGGACAAATTGCTTACAAATCTGCTCCATCATCATCCAAAACAGGCACACGTCTCCCAAACAGAGGGGGGAGGGGGGAAAAAAAAATTTCCATCGTACAAACCAGACCTACTAAATTTCTGTACAAGAACTAAACAAAAGCTTTGTAAACATACAGCAAATTATGTATTGCCAAACTGCAGTAGTTGAAGCCAAGTTAGTTATGGCTGACATTTTAAATTCTACAAATACTTACAAAATAAATAATGAAATAAGGTTTTTAAATAAAGTTATTTGTGTTGAGATTAACCTTCCTTCTTGGTAGTGTAAGAAAGTAGAGGAACTTTACTGCATGTGGGGGGGTGAAAATTCAAGGAAATAGGAAGTCCATCATACTAAACCCCAAATAAAAAAAAAATAAAATAAATAAATAAACAAAAAATGCCATCTTTGGTGACGTTTCGTAGCCTTCATTGGACATCATTTATGAACTAAACAAAGCTAAGCATGGAGCTTAGTGCATGACTGCTCGGGTCCTTCAAAATTTCTTCAGTGAAGAAAAAGTAATGCACACACCCTGAGTTCCTATTTCTCCATTTCTCTTCCGTTACCCCTCCACTTGCATCAAACACGTGCAATTACACACACTGTTCCCATAAGCAGGCTTGGAAACTCCTGTGCAAAGCTGCCCTTGCAAAATCCAGAGCAGCACCTCATCTTTGTCAAGTACATCCAGACATATGGGAAAAATGAGTCCGATCTGTGACGTCAGCTGGGAACGACCATATCAGTGGAAGACTTGCACAGCCTCGTGAAGGTCTGAGCCATTTCTCCTCAGGCCCTGAAAGAGACAAAGATGTCACATGACTGTGCCAGAAAAACCCTGCCAACGAGAAAGAGAAAGTTTGGCAGCAGCATTTATTTGGCCCCAAATGAGTTTCAGTTCTGAAAAACCACCCACAATACCCCCCCCCCCCTCAGGAAATGGGAGGTTTTTCCCAAAAGGAACCTTAAAGAGAGNAATGGTTTTCTGTTTTGGAAAACTCCCCCCCAAAACCCCCCCCCCCCCCCCCTCAGGAAATGGGAGGTTTTTCCCAAAAGGAACCTTAAAGAGAGTAAACAAGAGCCCCAGACTATTTAAACCCTCTGCATGTGATCTCCACTGTAGGAAGAAATCATGTGAGAAGGAAATTAAGGTACCAGCCTTATGCAGCCATTGAAATATCATTGCCTTCCCGAAATGGAGATTAGATTTGGTTCCCGTATTGCAAACAAGAGCACTTGTGTAATCTACAAGTATTTGTGAAAATACTCGTTCAATTCAGGAGGTTAGAGCAGGACTGACATATGGTGAACTGTGATGTAACACTGATGTCCTCACAAGCAATCCATGAGTCTACAGAAGGGGACGACACAATGTGTAGGCATTATGAATGAACACACGTTTTGAGGACCAACCTGTCTTGGCAGGGCAGGGGGGAGGGCTGAGGCAGAACAGGGGGATGGTGGGGGGGTGGGTGAAATGCTGGTGACCCGCAGCTTCTTGCTGGGCTCAGGGCTGGTCAGTGGGGTGATGCTGTTCCGCCTCTGGAGTAGGGGTACAGTTGGACCCTTCTTTATCTCCTGTGTACAACATGTCAGAGGTCATGGGCCAGCCCACCCACACACACGCACACGCATGCACGCACAAGATTTACCTCAGGTTTGTCCCTTTGTGTGTTCACCCCATCCACATTCAGGAAGATAGACTCCACTTTGCACCCTGAACACAAACAAATGTGCATGTTATTTCTGCAGACCAGTAAAAGGGAAAAATAAATAAATAATAAATGGAGGAAAGAGAGGACGCTTCATTGCTCTTCTCACCATAGGCAACTGGTGTGAGCTTCAGCACTGTGTGAAGGGGGCACTTGAGGTAAGGCAACTCTTCTGAAAGGAAAAAGAAGCCGTAGCATTTGTAGAGTCATTGTCAAATGTGTGCCAGCAGTTGTAAAGGGCAAGAGGAGGTGATTCTCACCAGCACTTTTGTCCAAGAAGTAGGCCAGGAGGCAGCGCATGACCGCTTGATGGCAGATGACCAGCACATTCTCCTGCCTCTCTAGCTCCATGATGACAGGCTCCACCCTCTGAACCAGGTCTTGGTACGACTGTGGAGGACACACACACACACACACACACTCAGCCGTGCAGCTCATTGCAAGTGTGCTCTGCATACAGAGAGAAGTTAGTGAGCACATACCTCTCCTCTAGGGTAGCGGTAGTGGAACTTGTCTTGGTCTCTGAGTGCAAATTCTTCAGGGTATTTTTCCTTGATCTCTTCGTAGGTCATCTCCTCACAGACACCCTGTGGGCAGGGACACAAAGATGTTGAAGACCTTGGCCACATGGAAGGGAACATCCCTCAGGTACCAACAATACAAAGCAGATTTGTTCTCACCGCATCAATCTCATCGAGCGCTTTCCACTGCTCATAGGGCATGCCCAAGGCTTCTGCTGTCTGGATGCTCCTGCGCAGTTGGCTGCTCCACACCTTCACCTCACTCAGGTTCTGCTGCTCCACAAAGCAGGTCAGTGCCGCAGCAAACTGCAGAAGGGGCAGGAAACGGGATCAACTTGGGGTCACAATTACCAGGGTGAAAAATTCTTCCTGAATTAATATTTTGACTTAATTGTATTCCCAGGTCTAACTCCAACACCACTCACTCAATATATGGTCTCAGCACTCCACTAATGAGCAACACTACAGTTTCCATTGTGGCCCCACCCACATACCTTTCTACCCTGGGCAGACAGGCCAGAATCCCCACCCAAGCGGCCCTGCAGGTTGTCTTCACTCTCGCCATGGCGACACAGGTAGATGGAACGTGGCTGTACATGGATGTTCATCAGATAATACACAATCCTACTCTGGATGTGGTCCTGGACTTGGTTCACGACAAACCTGCGACCTACATCAATCACCTTGATGATGGACAGGTTTCTGTGAACATCAGTGAAGAACAAACCGGTTAGAAATGGTACTAGGTATTGGACTAAACTTTACATCTTGAGTGCTTCCAGAAGGTGCATACCTGTCATACTCATTGGGGTCCAGAGGCTGGTATAAGGCACGGTAACACTCAATCCTCTTCTGAAAATCCTCTACAGCATCTGCTGTGTTTCGACCCTGGTAGTCTGGACACGACACCTTCACCTCCTGTTAGCAGGGGAGATGAAGAGGTCAATATTTTGATGAAATAAGCATATCAACCTGGAGGGCAGCACCAGTATTTGATGTAAAAACAAACAAGAGGCAAGAACAAACTCACCATTATATTTGTGGCAATAACATCTGGGTCATCACACACAGACTCAATGAAGAATATCTGCAAGTGAACACCAATGACTCAACTGCATTTCCTTCTACTCAATGGTACAGAAAAAAAAGATAGAAGATGCTTTAATTACATCTGAAATAAAATCCTGACCTTGAATCCATTCTCACTGCCAAAACTTAGGATCAGGTCTCTCCTGTCCCTTGTTGTGTTGGTGGCATCAAACACCTGGGGACACGAATAGTCTGGAGTTTAGACAAAATGTCAGGCACATTCTTTAAGAATAATCAACACAGCACCTTCTTTAACTTCCCAAGAGTACAACTTGTTTAAAGGTCCACATCTGCAGAATGAACAGAAGAACGATGATGCAAAAAACAAATATACTGTAAACTTACAGCAATGTGACCCCCTTCCTCTGTCAGGTATGTCTTCACGTCATGCAGAGCTGCTAAGGCACACTGGCTGTGAAGTAAAGACAGAGTTAGAACCAGACACAGGCACCTCCACCCTGGCATCCACTGATCTCCGGGGTTTCGCTTACTGTCGGATCCTCACTGCATCTTGGTTGTCAGCCTTGAAGAAGTCATAGGAGTTGTACTTCACCGCTTCCCTCCGATATTCACCCACATTGAAGACTGGTGCCAAATGGAACAGAACACAAGCACACATCAGTGCTGCTTACACTTGTTCACAATGAACCCTTATGGTCAGGGATGGGGTGCATTGGTACATCATGGTTCCCATCTGATGGAGGCACCAGTATATCTTACAGTCCTGCCAGGCTCAACTGCCAATACATCAGGGCACAAGTACCTTTTGTGGGGAGACCGATCCAGTTGAGGTAGCGCGTGAGTTTCCTGGCGATGTAAGTCTTCCCTCGGGCAGGCAAGCCAACCATCACAATGACAGTTGGGGGGTTGGCCAGGTGGGGGCCTCCATAGGCTGCATACAAAGAGTGAACAGAAGTTAAACCTCAAACGCTCACATACAGCCTCAGCACAGAACTGAAATAAATGTTTCGCCCCCCCAAAAGGCTGATGCGTAGAACAGAGTTGAATCTGTAACAAGTCCAAGATGGTGGCACAGTGCTACTGAGGTCCTTCACCATCTCACATGACAAACTAAACCACTGCTGCCACACCCATTTGGGGACATTGCCAAAGTGAGTTTTTGTTGAAAGACAAGTAACGTCCCTGAATAATACAAATTCTCAGCTGGTTTGGGACAAAGCAAACCAAAATGGGCTCCTATAAACATAATATATTTGGCTGCATGGGGCTTTGCTCGGTGGCCAGTCAACCTCGCGCCATACGAGCCCCATTCCGGCCACCCAATTACAGCACAGCCCACCCTCAGCCACCCTCCCCCACTGGGATTGAGGCCCATTCCCCTCAGTGCTCTCTCCATTCATTGGGTAAATGAGAACTTGTCACAGCAGCACCCTCCAAAGGTCACCATGGAAACCTAATCCCAGACACCAAGGGTCGCAGTCTGAGGTGCGCGGAAATGGAGGCTGATGCACCGCATTGCCCATAAGGCGCGTGATGTAGTGGGTCAGGACACGCACGCACATTGTGCGAATCATGGACATAAAACAGGTCCGCGAGGCGACCCTGCAGGGGGGCAGGAGCCGCTCGACAGCTTCCTTGCCGGTCACTCACGTGCGTGACAAACCTGATCCCTCCCCACTCCCTCCACCTGGCGCTGCTACTGCAAGAGATGCGGGAGGGGTGCTTACAAGAAAAAGCCCCCAAGTCCAGCGCCGGTATCTCGCGGGTAAAATTCCACTACTCCCCCCCCCCAGTCGAGATATATCCACCGCCGAGAAGCACATACAAGGAACATCATCTATAAAGAGCGAGCCGGCATTGTGTTACGCCGCTCACCTGCATCACATTAAAATAACGTTAACCGCACACTCGGGGACCACCCACAGAGCGAACAGGCGTCTCGCACAGACGGCGGCGGCGGCGGCTGGCGACGCTCACTGACCGCGCGGAGGCACAGCCGGCACATCCTCGCTGGAGGGAACCCAGATCTTGTGGATCCTGTTCTGGGTGAGCTCTGCTGGCATTCCTCGGCAATCCGGTGAAAGGAGGAAATGAGACGGAGGACTGAAAATACTTCTCCCCGATAAGAAAAGAACACGGACCGTGACTCCACCCCTACGCACGCGCTTACTCCTCGCCGGTGCGGTAAACTCTCGAGATGAGTCACTTGCGCGTGCATTTAACTGCGCGCAGCAGGAAGCGAACGTCACCCTTGTGACGTATGGTCCTCGTGCGCGAAACCATTGGCTTTCCCCGGGCTCAGGGATGTCCAGTGCGCCTCCCTGTGTGAAAAAGTTTCACTGCAGTGTGGGACCCGACTGTGACTTTTTTGCGCAAAATGTGAAATCCAACCCCACAGTGAAACATACACAAATATAAAAATACAATAAAGACCGTAAGATTTTTTTCTCATTTGAAGCAAAAACTTTTTTTTATAAAAAGGATTAATAGCAGAGCACAAATTAATTAAAGATACCCGACAAACATGAACATGCGCCTTATTTTTCAAAATAAAGAATGAAACATATAGAAATAAAATGCAGAAAGTAAAAAGCATTTGGGGTTCGGTAGTTTTTTTTAGCTCGAACATTAATAAAACAGGAGGGATATCCTGACTCGGCGAAACCCAGGGCATCCCTGGCGCACGTGCCGACTCAGGCGTCTCCTGAGATGGCAAAAAAAATGTAATAAATAAATGGAATAAGCAGGCAGTCAAAAGAAAGTATGTCGACTTTGCCCGACTTGGTTTTGTTTTTGCGTGATGGCGTATTGTAACTGGCTGCTAAAGATATTTACAGGCAAATTAATTCCAAATTAGGAAAAAATGGAACATTAAACAATATTAATACTTAACTATTAACTTTGACAAGTTCGAAAGAATTTGAATTCTTTTGAACTTACAAACCATTGTATACAATTGATACATACTTGTGTGGTATATAAACTTGTTTCGTATATAAACAAAAATACATCCTTTGGTTTTTGAGTTTTTCTGTGTAATATGCCCAGCTAAAATATCTAGATAAAATCTGTGCAAAAAAAGTGATTAATGAATAATTCACAGATGAAATACCCTTACAAATAGATGTAAATGCACTCCTCAGTTTTAATTGTGTTCTGCGTCTGGTCCTCACAGGGTTAAAGCCTAAACGCTTTAGAGGATTTATTGAAGAATTCGAATAAAAAAACCCGCCGCGGTTTGTGAGTGTTTGCGGCGAGGGCTACTGTCCGCACGGCACGTAGGAGGTGGAGTGAGACTGCAGGGTGCGACTGGGGTAAAACACCCCTGTGCACATCGCCGATGCACCGAATTACCTTCACATACACGAAAATATCATCCTTTATTTGGCCGCCGCCTTTGCCGAAAGCGATTTACAGTCTTCCATAAGAAACTTTACCTGATTTAACTTTTCATTCAGCAGGACCTTCTTGCTGGAGCATCTTGAGCAAAAGTACTACTTTAAAATATAAAATATTATGCCTCATAGATAATGCTTTCAACCGCTGACATTACAGTAAATTGTGAATCACGGGCAGTTAAAAATAGGCAGTAGGATTAAAAATAGGAATAGGATGAAAATTCTCTACTTTTTCCCTTCAAATTCCAGACTTCATTGTATTCTATGCAAAAACATCAGATACGTAGTGTATCTCAAACGCATAACAAATCACAGCAAAACACTCATAAATCATAAATCAAAACTGACTACTAACGTCAAAACCGCAGTTTTAATGGTTTCTAATGTATCAGTATAAGGGTTTCTAATTTGAAACCGTTCAAATGTATATTGATGAGAGTAAAGAGCATTGTTATTTCGAGTACAGCAGCAAGTGGTGACAGCGGCGTCTGAGGACTTGTGGGGACCCGCAGGATCACGGTGTAAAAACGCGCACCGGGCTCGAGGCGGCCATTGCGGGCTGTTCCCCCGTAACGTCTACAACCCCCCCCCCCCCCACCCGGACAGACACACACACACACACACACACACACTCACACATACACACACCGTGAGTCCCGCTCAGCTCATTGAGAACGAGAGGCAGCTTTACAAAGGGTTGGAAAACCTCTGAAAGGTCCGAGCTGAAAGGAGAGTAGCCCGGAAAGCAGAGCACCATGAACGCCTCCCCCCGCGCACACACACACACACACACACACACACACAAGAGTGAGATGCTCAGCGATGGCTCATTATGGCTCAGTGATGCAAACAAGAAAGAGTTTGTCAAAAAATATCTGATACACCAAAAATATTGTATAACCTATATTAACATATATTTTATTATACACCCACCGGTTAGGGAATCCAGCGTAGAGAATAACTAATAAAAAAATAACTATTTTTAGGGTTAAATGAACGATGGTGAAATTGTTACTCAATCATTCGAAGAATTACAGGTAAACATATAAACATATTTATTGTGTTTATATTGTGCAGAACAAACGTCAGTTATATAACAGCCTGGAAATATTTTTAAAAAATGCTTTTATGGTTATAAAGATTGAATTTTTAAATAGTTATGTTTTCTGCACTTACGCAACAGGCAGCAGCAAAGGGAATATTTTTTGGAGATCTAAGTGCAGTAGGTTTTAGTCCCCTCCCAAATACCTCTGGCTTGTAGTATTTTAACTGATGGAAACATGAAGGACAAAGTGTGATTTGCAGGTGAGAGGAGTTTACAGAGGTGACCTACAGCTGCTTCAAAGAGCTGACACCCCACAGTAACTCTGTAGGACACGAGCTCCTGCTCATTTCACTATGTGGGAAACACCACACCTCAAGGCAAATTTCCACTTCCTTTTGGAAGTTGTACAAGTGGAAATTAACCACTAAAGCCGTACAGAGTACGACCCCGACGCTTCAGCGTGTACATGATGTCCATGGCGGTGATCATTTTCCTCTTGGCATGTTCGGTGTAGGTAACGGCGTCATGGATCACATTCTCCAGGAAAACCTTCACCACACCGCGGGTCTCCTCGTAGATGAGCCCAAAGATCCACTTGACTCCACCATGGCAGGCCAGGTGATGGATAGTGGGCTTTGATGCCTTGGATGTTGTCGCGGAGAACCTTTCTGTGGCGCTCCTTTACTGAAACCTTTACCACCCTTTCCTCTGCCAGACATGATGCGAGATTTCAGGACTATAAACAACCATCCAACATAATGAGAACCATGTTTTGTTCCATGGAACACTTCTTTAGTTTCCCCAGAATTCATTAGGGTGCTTTATTTTGGAAGCAGTGCTGGTTAAATAGGCTCCTTTTAGGAATTCAACCTGAACCCTTTTCATTCAGGAGTTAATTTAAACCACCATATTAAACCCACATAGTAACCAACAACTGAAGAGATGACTGAGTAAGAAGGTAAACAGAAGGTGTGCTGAGGATGAGTTGTGTTCTTCAGGGAAGTCTGAGAATTATGAGAATCTATAATTACTGCAAACTGTGTTGATCTCATGACTCGTGACTCTGGAACTGTAATGGCTGCAGCACAGTGTGTGTCATGTGGGCAGGACAGATAACTGGTCCTCTGAAAAGCAGGGTTATTATGCACAAATTTCCTTCACTGCACAGCCTGGTCAACTAAACATTACCGTGAAGAATAAGTGAATCATTATATATATCAGGAATTGGGCCCATATTTTTAATATATTTCCTCTTGTGGGAAGTGTACCATATTTATTCACAGCTTAAAATACAGACGGAAAGCTATTGCATAGCATCAGAAAGAAACTGAACACTTTCATAAGTAGGTGTCATATGAACATGTAGTCCTTGTAAGATTAATGGGAAAACTGAGGTTTACTTTACTTTATTGGTTTAGACTACATGTTTGTATGATGCTTAGCTACTGGGTAATAAATTTATGAATGTTTTCAGTTCAGTTCGAATTACCCAGTAAGATGACGATAGATTTCTGTTAAAGCACTGTTCTAATTACATGTCCACAAAAGATATTATGCACATCTGGGGTAGCCAAGTGTTGGGACAAACTGGCAAATGAATCACTTTCACAGGAACGATGAAGTAAAATTCCTCATCAGAATAACAGTGAATGTAAACTGATGTGTTTCTATTCTGGCAGCAGAGCAGAACTTTTCTGGGACATGTTGTGTATGGCTTAATGAGAAGTTTCCATTTTACTGTTCAGCCCAGGAGGAGGTGGCAGCAGCTCAGATGCCCTGTGCTGCTCCTGTCGCTGTTGTGTTGGTGATGAACTGTCCTGGCTGCAGCTGGGTTTCTGGAGTATACCAAACTGCAAACCACGGGAATGTTAACGCAATCTTTTCAAACAAACCACATTCAGGCAAAGCTGCAACTTTCACAGACTTGTGGTTTGCTGATCACGCTCTGGGGGATTATTTATTTATTCACCCAGCTGACCCCTTTGTCCATGACAGTTAACAGTGTATACAATGGTTTGTATAGCAAATGATATAATTTACCCATTTCTACAGCAATTTTAGTAGTAAGATTCTGGGTGATTAATTCCACCACTGGTACTGCAGCAGAAGATGGGATTAGAACCCCAGATGTTCTGACATCAAGATAACAGCTGTAACCACTATGACACCTGGTGGTACCACTGTGAAAACTCTGAGAACACAATTCTGTTTGAAACCTGTCAGATACTGCAGAAATCAAACAGTTTTAAGCAGCCCTGTGCTATTTCTCTTCCTCCAGGAAGTATAGGTAATAGTGCCGTAGTGCTTAGACCACCACTGGACTCAAAGGATTTAGGTTTAAATCCCACCTCTTACTGTAGTGTCCTGGAGCAACATATGAGTCCAGCCAAAAAAAACAACCCAGTTGATAAGCAGGTAAAACATGCAGCTGGTCATTGTAAATAATTGGCTTTGGAGAAAAGCAACAGCTAAAGGAATAGAATTAAATGTTTTATAATAGGAGTGAAGATTTAAGCTCAGGACTTTCCAGTTGCATGGTGATGGCTGTCATTTTCCTTTATACTTTAACAACCTCCAATAAAAATATTAAACTAATAATAAACTGATAGACATTTCCACAATAACCCAACACACATTCATTTCAACTCACTTAAAAGGATGACCTCATAATCTGTTCCAGTGTTTGCTGATCTCAAAGAAATCTCCCAATCTTTGAGGTTTTTCACAAAGGGATATATCTCATTTCCAGAATTCAACTGTTTTCACACTCTTACATGTATAATACACACTCCCCCCACACCGAGTGCAGTGGCAAGAACCCCGACAGCTCTTGGCCGTGTGACTACCTGCAAGCATCTCCAGCATTTCACCTCCCCACCTTTCCCAGAGACATCAGGAAGGGATAAAATATGTAGCCCAGGAATCCATCAACATTAAAATAAGGTGGTGGGGAGGTCAGATCATTTGGCCTTGCAGGGTCTGGCTGTAGGCGAACCCCAAACTGCCTTGCTCCAGTCCAGACACCCAGCTCATCCTGGACCAGCTTACAGGTCCCCTTTACGTCCAAAAAATATCACAAATGATTGTTTAAAACTTCTGCAGGAACTGGGGAGTCTTGCATAAAGATTGCTAACACTCTGTAGTTCCCCATCCAGAGGCCGTGAACTTTATGGGGAAATAAAAGAGGTCCCTGCATTTCCTCTGAGTTTCACAGCAAGAGACCTCATCTGTTGCAGTCAGGTCAAACAAGTGAACTGCTCTGTTCCTCTACAGGCAGAAGGTCCTGTCCACTGAGAGACCTAAAATTCCCATCAAAACTTCCCTTGTGAAGGGGATCCATTCTGGAAAGCTTGGTGTTGGGCCTCCTCACATCCAGAAATGGAGCAGAAGAAGTGTTCCAGAAGCTGTCATCCTTAAAAACCAGGCTAAAGACTCTGAAATTGCTCTAATAAAACACAAAAAATATCCCTGTTTGACCCACCACGGAAAATAAAATCTTATGCTGAACTTTGAACTTAGCCAAAAGGGCAAAAAGTCGTCCATTATCCTGGATTTGAACCAGCAACCTAAGGATCCCGCTTTGGTAAGCGGTTACAGTCCTTGGCTCGCTTGCCCTTCCGTAGCACCCTGAACATGACATGGGGTATCTGCCCACCATTTACCCCACAAGACATGTGCTGCTGGTAAAAGGATCTTGCTGCATTTATTAATATTTTTGTTCTGTACCACCCTGCCTGCAGTCTAGGACCCCAAAACAAACAAAAAACTAAAACTTTTATTTAGTCTTGTGCAGTCCTTTCTATTTATTTGTAAAAGAACTGGATGAGTATTTATTTAAAGAGCTAAAAATAGGTAGTAGTTTTATACATTCAAGCCTCACTCACCAAAGGGACAATGGAGAGCATCACTGATAAGTCATTTTCAGTTGCATGAAAAGACTTCACAGTCAGAATTTGAAAAGTAAGAAGGCAATCACAGGCATCATGAAATAAACAAAGTTTACTAGAATATGAACTTCAATAAGTCTGACGGATTTGTAGGACGTCCCTGAACAGATGAACAATGACAAAATCTGCCAGTGCTTTTCTTTCTCCTCTATTTACTCAGTTTTGTCTGAAATGCTGGTAGATGCATTTACAAATGTTGTAGACATGTGGTCCCACAGTTGTGGACAGTGGGCTGCCATGATGCTCACAGGGTTCTGCTCTTTGTGTCACAAAGCCCAAGTACCCACCACATGCATTGATGCCATACTCACTTACATAACTCCCCTGGGATGAATCAGAATCAGAACCAGAGGAACCTGTTTCTCTGGGACGATTCCTCATTTGCGTTTGCAGGCAGTGACCCAGTACAATGTATTCTGTGTATTTTAAGACTCCCATGAGCACCTGCTATTACATAACATCACACCCAGCAGCAAATGTGGGATCTAATGCCCTACATCAGGAACTGGGTAATATCTGGCCTGCAACTTTATAAAATGTAAAATAGCTCTCAAAATATATCAGCACAAATTCTGCCAGCCATTCATGTAACCTGAGGGATGGATGAATGAAATATGACAAACAGGAGTGTCACGTCCAGCCATACATTTACTTTTGTTCAATTAGCAACTTAGAATGATTTACTCATTTATACACCTGGGCAGTGCATGACATGGAAAAAAATAAGTGCCACTAATCCCCTTATTGACCTACTGATGTGCAAACTGGTCAGTAGCAGCAAACTTTTATGAATGGAATGTTGAATTTCTGTGGAGAACAATAGATACTATAACATATTGATAATTGCTGACAAAGGGAAACTATTTTTGAGTAAACAGTAGTAAAAAAGTGTGAGCTGCCTTGTGGTGTAACTTAGTGTATCCTGGGTAATGACATGTAGCTGTGAAGCTGTTATGAATAATGACCATTTACTACAGTTACAGTGTTTTACTGGGAGAGCAGCTCAGACAGAGAATATGATAAAGGGTGGCAGAAAAGGCCCAGGGGGGTGGGGGTTGGGAAGTGCTGGTATGAAAGAAAAAGAGCAGAACATCAACGTGCTGCTACTGCATACCAGCAAGTACCAGCCAGCTTCAAAAAGTGCAGCTAGGCAAGGAACAATTCAGGGTAAGTACTTTGCTTAAGGGCACTACATCGTAGGTAGGATTCAAATTTTGGTAATTCGAGTGCAAGGTGGCAGTTCTATCTACCATACTGCCCATTCACACCATGCTTCAACCTTCTCATCTTGATAATAACTCTTTTACACTCAGACCACAGTCCCACACCTGGCTTGCACTCTTGTTTTGCCCACCCATACCCATCACGTCATTGCCATTTGAAGTCCAAGACCCAGCTCATGCCCAAACACAAACATACATACATACTTATGCACAAATACTTTTAAAGAGTATAATATGCTGTAACTATCCACATTTTTTAAATCACAGCTTTGGTTCTTCCTTCAGCTTTGAATCCTCACTAGGAACTGCTGAATCTAGTGCTGCAACCCGTCCTCCTGTTTTGGCTATTCTGGCTCCACAGCACCTGGGAAAGGTGATGCAATACTGTACTGTGGACAAGCCACAGAGGACTGAGGAAAGAGGGAGGAGATTGGTTGCATGTGCAGACTGAACGCCGCATCTAGCAATATGTGCTTTTGACATCACTGAAAGACTGTGATTCACTTCCATGGCAATGATTTTCCTCGATAATGCCTGAGGAAAATTAAATTCTTTACTCAAGGGATGCTCCTTGTGTTGAAAGATAGCACCATGCCCCGGGTGCCCTGCCCTCAATGCTTTATGGAGGACTAACGTTCGCAGCTGTCATCGGTCTCTTGTTCGCCTAATACAGTGATTCACATTTTCTCAAGCTCCATGAAAACCCTCACAACCCCACAGTCCTTTGTTCTGGACATTAGTAGGTTATAACTCCATGAATCAGAATTTCAGGCATACATCCAAAGTTAATCCAATACTTCAGACAGACATTACTCATTGTGTCGTGTAAAATGCAGGTTGTCAGTCCTACTGGTGCAGTAATATCGAACAAGGTGTTTATCCTAATGTTGCTTAGGATTGAACAGTCAACAGCTGCTTTTTAAAGATGTTGGAACATTATTTTAACTAAAATCCAAGGACTCCTCAAACTCAAAAAGTTTCATCCTGATGAAGTTTATAGTAAAACGCAAAACCTGTCTTTCTTACATTATTGTTTCCTTAACTCAAATATCTGAGGTCACACAAAGGAAACATCTTAGTTCTACATCATTACACAGACACACAAACATGCAATAAACACACAGTTATGTATGCATGTGCACACACAGAAATGAGCAGACACAGGTTCACACCCGTCACGTATAAGTGCAGAGCTGTGAGCTGCAAAACAGACAAATATATTTAGTCTGTATTTAACTTATCATGGAAAGTTCACTGTATAATATTTAACTTATCATGGAAAGTTCACTGTATAACTGGAGGTTTGTTCTTTTCGTAGTCTTATGTATCCCCAAGGTATAAATGTACACTATTATACGTAACCCTATACTTGCAATACATATTTTGCGAGATGTGCTTGTCTTATCGGGTCGTTCAATTGATGCGTTGGTTTTCATTGCATGGACCAGCTCTGCCCCCTAGTGGTGATCATGGAACAGCACTACTTATTCCAACAGTTGAAGCTCCCATCCTCTTGTAACTGTGTGTGTGTATGTGTGTATTGGGTGATACGATCACACAACCACCTGGAGCTCAGTCAGACAGAATCAAAGGGCAGCAGTGGGGTGAGAAAACATGTCAGAGTGAGAAGGTGTATTAGGAAAGTATAGAAAGAAATACAATCCACTTATAACCCAGGGTACATTATAAATAAGTCACTTGGTTGCAGTTCCTTAGTTTTTTTCATTCATAATAAACTTACTTCCAGTTGGCTCAACATGCAGAAAAAAAATATATATGGGAGAATGAGTTTATTAAACCAACCCATGGGCAGCGTGAGTTTGTGTGTGTATGTGTTTGTGTATCTGTGCATGCATGTGTATTTCCAGCTCTCCTGGATTTGCTTTTGTTTCATCACCATGTCTTCAAAACAAATCCATTGCAATCATTTAATTAGCTTTTTTATTCAACTGCTGCCTTTTTCCTCAGTGACTTACAGTGTTAGGATAGTACAAGGCCACACGGCATATAAATACTATACCATTTCATAATGATCCTCATTGATGAAATACCTCAGTATAAAATATCATGCTTACACAGAGCCAACACAAAACTGGACTGGAACAAGGGAGCATTACAAACAACGCAATAACAATATGTCAAAGCCAAAGTCAAACTTCCACGAAGAAGTAAGAGGAACACTTGTGAGTGACAGAAGAGACCTGCTTTTAACATTTCATTCAAAAGAAAGTCCTGGCAGGACACAAATCTACAACTTTCCCATTAATTAACACATTACTTTAAACTCCATGGCACACAGAGGCCGGTCTCAGTTGCAGTGCCATTCTGATTCACACTCTAAAACGCTACCTTTGGAAGGCTGGCTAGCTTCTTTTATAACTGCACCATCTAGTGGCAAATCGTACATTTACATCGTGTACTCAGATTTTCACATATTGATGCAATAATGAATATCAATAAAGAATGAACATCATTTCATAAAAATAAAAAAGCCCATTGTGTTTTATATGATTTTTTATTTTTTCTGGCACCATGGTGATGCACAAGGTAGGACTGGTGCCTCACAGCGCATGAGCGGCACCACAAAACGTAGATTTGACCCCTCCAGTTACTATGGAGTGTGCATGTACTCCTCACCTTTGCATGGGTTTTCTCCAACAATTCAATGCCATGTTTCAGGTGAGTTGGTGTCTGGGAGTGAGTGTGTGGGCTGTTTTGCTGTGTTGTGTGGATGGGTAGCTAAATGTATATGAATCTAGTACTGTAAGTGGGCAAAGACGTCATCTAAAGTTGAATCAATAAGAGTTATGCATGGCATTATGAAATGATGAGGTCTGCAAAACATTTCAACAACAGGTTCAGAGGTCAGCTGAGAGCTTTCTGGTGTTTCGCATCTTTCTAAAGCAGCTAGTTTGACAACAGTAGAGGTCACTGGATCTTAAGAGATGATATTACTGTATGGCATTTAAACAACAATTTATTTGAAGCAACACATTACACTCCTTGCTACCATCATTCCACCCTTAGATCACGTTCCCTCTGTGTTTTTATCATTATACACTTAGTTGAGGATGGACTACAGACCAATAATAGTTCAAGTCTCAGGGGCTGTTGTGCAGTTGTGCTTCTTTCACACAGATTGTTCCAGTAAAAAAAGTGTAAATGATAAAACTTTCAGATCCTTACATTTTAGATGCAAAATGTCCATATTGAACAAAGAAAACATGGCCACAAATATCCTTAGCATAGAATTAAAAACTTTTCTCCAATTTTCATGAAATGAAAGACCTTGGTTCTAGAGTGATTGAAGTTGTAGGTGGTGGTCAGTCATCCAAGCAGAGATTTCTGGATGGCAGCAGCAACACCTATAATATACATCTGTAGAAAAAGAGAAGAAGAGGTGGACATCATCAGCATACCAGTGCTTGGAGAATCTGTGAAAGGCAACAACAGGTGCTGGTACAGCAAAACATTCCCACACTGTCACTCTGCTCTCACTATGCTTGGATGTTGACACAAGATTCTGACTCTGAAATGCCATAATTCCTCTTCAGTGCTCACATTCAAAAAAATTCTACTTCAGTTATTCAATCCACAGAACATTCATTCCAAAGTCTTGATAGACATTGAAGTACTTTATGCCGAATTATAGCTGAGCTTTCACATTCTTCTTATTGAGCACTGGTTTCTGCCTTGCCACTCAGTCTGGGTTTTTCTGAGCTCATCAGTGATTTTATCTCTGTAAAACATGGAATATCTAATTAACCAAAGGAAAAGGTCTTATTCTAACCACAGAGCAACATGAAGAAAAATGTGTAGCTAAGCACAAAAGAAGAACAAGAATCAGAGATGCTGTAGAAACAATATATAATGGCAAAAAGAGATGTGCATATTGTGTAGCAAGAACAGACAACAGATGGACAAACAGCATCTTCAGAAGACCAGGAAGGTAAACCTTAAGATGGGAAAACCCCCCTAATAAAATGCCTTTGACAGAAGATAAAGAAAGACTGCTCAAGACAGGGATCTGTGCAGTTACTGAAGTGGGCTGGTGCTCACAAGTATACAGCCACAGCACTACATTGTTTTGCACTTTAAAGCAGTTGTTCTGAAAGTGTGGTAACTTCTGAACTCTCCTCTTGGAAATCAGGAAACATGAAAGAGTGAGTCTGAGGAGGGATGTAGTTGCAGGGCTTTTTGTTAAGTTGTTTAAATGCAAAATGAAAAAAGATTAAAATCTTCCTGCCATTCCTTCAACTATCACCCTAAATGCAAAATGTACTTCCAAAACCATCCAGGAATGAAGTCATTGAAACTATAGCCTCCATGATTATAAGAGCCATAAATCCAAAGTATTGTTGATTCAACTGCATTCTCTCTGAAGAATGACGGCTCATGGGATCAATGCAACATTCAAAATATGTGTGTTGTTGACCGCTTTGTGTGTGACGGTGTGTCAGAACAACATCTGACTGGTTGCTAGACTGAAGCTCTTCACTCCGACAAGATTCAGTGCAAATATTATTTTGAGCATCAGGGATGAGTGCGATGAAACATGGTGTTCAGGCTCTACTTCCACACAGGCTGTGCAGCTGCATCCCCTAGATCCACTGTTATAACCACCAGCTCCATCTCTCCATCATACATGCCCTTCAATGTGAATCTTGTGCCAAAAGAGTTTTTGACCTGTCACAAAATGTGTATTGAAAAAGAAGTCATTCTTGATATTCTTCCAAGGGTTTCTAAAGATTCAATTCTTAATTTGACCTGGCAAAAGAAGCTTCAAGGACGGTTTGTCAACTAAAGCAACACCATTTTCAAACATTTGCAGATTTCTGATCCATCTTCTTGGCATTTTGAAGCCAGCAAACGGCATGTTTCAGCGCACTACTCAATGCAGTGGAACTGATGCAGTACAGGGACCTACTGATGCACTGAAAAATCTAAGAGAGGATGACACTGAATTGCTTAAGTGCTGCAGTTAGACATCAACTGAGGAACCTTCTCGTAAACATCAAAGGAAAGTTACTACTGTCTTTGCTAACTCAGTAATATTGTCAACTCCAGGGCAAGAAGGGTCTGAATGTGTCACAGCATCAGATGCTCTTAGGTGACACCTTTTGTGCATTTTAGACAGGACTTTATCAGAGATGAAGAGCAGATTATCAGACAAGGATTTGGAAGCAATGCTGATGCTGACTGGTTGGCACTTTGCAAAATCTGCCAAGAATGTAAAGAGGCATTTGCAGGCCTCCATAAAATGTATGTCTCTGCTGTAGGCATGGGTGTCTCTACAGCTTCATGTGAGAACTCATTCTCCACACTCAGTACTGACACGCTTTCGACACTCTATGCTCCAGAATGGAAAGAAGAATCTTGTAATTCTAGCTCATGAAATGGCAGGAACGCATGCACTGGAAGAAAGAGGCAGCTGTTGACAGTGCCAACACCCCTGCATACAATCACCCAAAATGAGCCATATCAAACCATGTCCTGAGTTTTCCAGAAGTGTGGGAACATGTCTTGCATGTACTGTGGTCAGATGAGACCAAAATTTAGTTTTTTTGTTTAAAGCGCTGTGTGCAAATACCTCAAGAACCATCATGTCCATAGTGAAATATAATGATGGCAGTATCATGCTGTTGGGGATGCAGTTCATCAGTAGAGATGGGCCATCTTGTCCAGACTGAAGGAAGAATGGGTAGAACAAAGCACCAGGAAATAGAACCTGCTTCAGTCTGCTAAGAAACTAATGCCAAGGAGAAAGTTCACCTTTAAGCAGGACTGGCTCAGAAACAAAAAGGTGAATGTTCTACAGCGGCTCCACCGAGAATCCTGACCTCAGTTCCATTGAGAGTCTGTCTCACTATTTTAAATGGAATAAACATCATGCAACCATCCTGAAGAACCTGCTGCAGATTTGCCAAGATGAATGTGAAAAAATAACTATTTTTTGTGTGGAAAGCTGGTATATACTCACTCCAAAAGATTCAACGGTTTTTAAGGCAGCTTTGCAAAATATTAATTCTGTGGGGCTTAAATACTAATTTAGGCATATCTGAAAACAAATAGGGACTTTAATTTTTAAACTCTGACAGTTTAGTGCTGGAGCATATGTGCCCACAATAAAAAAAAGGGTTGGAAAAATATGTATCAGTATGATTTGTAATCCAGGCAATGTTGATAACTTTCAAACAATTTCTTTACAATATTTTTGCAGGCCATTGTATATTATAAATATTAGAAATATCTCCAAGTATCTTTTACTTCAGGTCAAACAGAAATTATTACTGCGATAATACTGCTGCTGCTACTACTCGACGAGTGAATCAGTGGAAAAACGCACAGACGCGGAGTGGCAGATTCTCGCTCATGGGGAGCAGCCCGGGCTCTTGCTTCCCACAAGACAAGCCTGTACCGAAAGCGAAAGTTATGCGACTGAAAGCGTCGCGCAAAAAAAAAAACCTTTCAGTAAATGAATATCAGTTGAACAGATGAGCTCCGCAGATCTCCGAGGTGCTCGCAAATGTAGCAACAGCTCTTCACCGACTCCTGCGGGTTCGTAGTCGTGAAAAGACTCCACCAGGATGATCCGCAACGTTCGCTTTGCCCTCTTCGTTTTGCTCTCGGCGAGGCTCGCGTCGCAGTCTGATATCGCGCGCGCGGGAGGTGCGTTCCGCCACCTCACAGTGTGTATGTATGTATGTGTATGTGTGTGTGTGTGTGTGTGTGTGTATTTCCAGAGTAAGATGGTTAACGGTGAACTTAACAGGAACGGAGCACTTTTTCTCAGTAATGGCCCTTTTGACCGCAACATTTGATAAATGAAACCGCAGTGGGTGTGAAAACGAAACTCAACGTTGAGACCTTTAAGAGGCGGCATAATGCCGTGTTACTGCCTTCCATGTGTGTAAAATGATCCATATTTACAAAGATTAAGTAGCGGAGAAATATATGCTTTTTATTAATATGTCATTTTAACATCTTGTATAATGTAACGGCTCTAAAATTACGTTATCAGATAAAACAAAGCTAGTAGTATGAAAAGCTAAGCGCATCTAACCAGCTGCATGAAGCTGCCCACCGACAAACGACAGAAACGTTTGTCTGATGTGTCGTTTTGTGTCATAAAAGCCAGAATTTGGACCGTTTTTGTTTTTAAGATATAAGCGTTTTTTTCCGAGCTGTGACGTCACACAGTCTCTAAATCATAGTAGAAAGGTGTGACCAGCGGTTATTTTAGTGCTACTTTTGTGCCGTTTAAAATGCTGTTGTGCCTCTTTCCTTTTTGGAAATATTAAGCTTTTTTTACGTGGCACGTGACCCCACAGCCCCGCTACACGCAAATATACGAAATATACGACGCAAAACCATGGCAAATTTTTTGGGCTAGTGCTACCCAGTTCCTAATCCCAATGACTTTGACCAAATCTTTATATTGTTGATCGGTTCTGCACATGAGCTTGGAAGAATTTTTACCTCCTTACAGAGCTGCTTCAGCTCAGTGATGCTGGTGGTTTTCTTGTATGAACTTGCTGCTTCAGGTCCTGCCACAATATTTCTGTTGGAATACTATCTGGACTTTGACCCAGTCATTCAAACATGCAAAATTCTTCTGCCTCAAACATTCCTTGGTGGACTAACTTCTGTGTTTAGGACTGTTTTGTTGCAAGATGTGGTGTCTGTTGAGCTTCAGTTCATGGAGAGGACCCTGACATCCTCTTGCAGAATTTTTTGGCACAATCCAGAATTTCTAGTTCTGTCAACAATGATTTTGGGGAAAGTAAGCTGCTAAGAACATCACGCAACATACACTCGCACACATAAGGTTTTTTTGTTTAAACCACAATAGGTAAGGAGGGAGTGTCTTCTGTGTACTTTTTGTTTGGGTAGTTAGTGTAGGCTGGGGTGTCAGCAAATGAAGACCTGTTTCATTTGGTATCTGTTTATTTAACTTTGTTAGCATAGCTTGCATTACATTAGCTAGTTTGTTTGGTTTTCATTTGTTCCTTCCCCCATGTCTTTGTGTTTGTACAGATTGTTAATGTTACATCTCTGTACCCCCAGACACTTTGGGGTGACAGAATCATCCCCTTGATTGATTCTCCTGACTAATTATACCATTAACTGAAACAAAATTCCTAGAGGTTCGATTTTTTTTGCAACAAATTCAATCTTTGATAATTTGGATAAATAATTGAATGAAAAACTGTAACATTGTGTGTTTTTAAAATAAAAATGTAAAACTGCATAGTTACAGGTAGTGTATACCCTATACAAAAGCTTAAAAGTCAACAGAATTATGCTTAATGATAAAGAGTAAAAATGCACCCAGAAGACTTATTTATTAATGAGAGGCGTAGACCTGACCGCCTCTTTTTTTGGTAGTGCATCATAGTTTATGTAGCTGTCATGAGGTGATCTATAACCTCACAATTTTTTGTGAGGCCTTTTGCTGGCTCTTTGATAGTACAGCAGCAAAAAAAACACATTTTGCTGAGTCTATAAACTAACTGACAATTTGGAAGCTCTATTAGTCCACTCGTCACCTGACAGATTGATAGCATGTTGTCAGCTGAGACTTCATTCTTTAAACTCTGCAACACCTTTTAAATTAAACATAGAACCTTTGTTCCAGCAAGATGAATGACAAGAAAAATGACACGAAATAAGTTGGAATATGGCAAATACTGACGGAATTATTTTTAAAAGGCTGGTTAAAATTGGCAGGTGGGCAGGTGTGGCCCGCAGGCTGTAGTTCACCCCACTCTGGTCTAGTGCCACAGGAGCTCCACGAACAACAGCTGGTGCTTCAGCAAGAGGATTGTTAGGCCTTCCCAGGCACCAGTTGAACTACCCTACATCATGCCCAAGCTAAAAATTAGCTACAGCCATGTGAAGTGTATAGTTAGTAGTTTACAAAGAGTTTCCTGTACCAGGCAAAGGTTAGCTGAGGGGATTTATTTGGAGGGGGCGACCAGTCAGAAATAGAAATAGTATTGAGGGCAAAGCTTACAGCATCTGAAGGAGAAAAATTGGGACACTGCCTTGGAGGCTGAGATTGTTGGATACAACAAAAACAGGAGTGTACAAATGTCATGTTCTGTGTCCTCTTATGCTTCAGATTTGTGCTCAGCACCACCGCCCAAGGATTACACTCTACCGTTCACTAAAACGCAGTACCCAGAGGAAACCCGGCTGCGGTACACATGTATAAATGGCTACCTGAGGAAAGCCGGAACGTCAAGCCTCATCGAGTGCAAATGGAATGGTACCTCATTTTTGTGGAACAACGTCAAGGGACCCATCTCACTTATCTGCATACGTAAGGGTCTAAACATGAACTACAAATAGCACCACAAGACTATTTTTCTATTACTGAAAAAGTGCTGTGATTTTATTCTGAATTGAGATACTATGAGAACTGAAATACTTCAACAGTTGCATAAACCATGGGGGAGGGTATTAGTGAAAACAGAAATAGTGAAATAATTGTGGAATTGTAACTGAAGTAATCATTTTCCTGTTTACATACAGCAGATCCAAAAAAACCATTTCCCACAGGTAAGCTAATCTTTCTATGATGTTATAACCAAAATGATGGGAGTCATTTTTTGTCCCCACAGTTCTAGGTGTTATGAAGTATAACATCATAACCCCAAAGGGATGGATTCTCAAACTCTTTTCATAATGGGTCCAAGACAAGGGCTAATGAGCACTAGCAACTAATTTTGCACTTAATGAAAACAGCATCTTTGTTTATTTTACTGCTTGGTTTTTGTACATTGAAAAATTTCCTTTGCCCTTGAAAATTTCAGAAACCGCTACAAAAAGGCCGGAAACTCCCAGCACACTCTACACCTCTCAGCAGACCCAGCACACTTTGCCAGGTTTGTAGGAAGCAATGTTTTGGGAAAAGGCTTGGCACTAAGCTGCCAGGGAGTTGGGAAAGGAGGGTGCTTCCTTGTTGCACTCACTCTCTCTTTTGGCTCCCAGTGCCATCTAAGTGTCAGACACAAAAACAGTTTAGGGATTGTACCACACTGGCTCTCATAATCACTGTAAAAAGCAGTCGTTCTTTACTGATACCAGCTTGATAATTGCTTGATAATTGTTTTCTCACCTGGTGTTTGTAGATAAATGATGAATAGTATCAGCAGATTGGACAGACATGAATTCATGGACAAAGTCTTCATATTACTGTCAATCTAAATGTACGACTGAAAGCAACATACAACTTTGTTGCCAGGCAAACCTGTATTAGTGGCTGTGCTGAACTTGCAGTGTTAAGGGTGGAATTTGCATGAATTCACTTTGTGACATTTTTATGGTCTTGTAGCTGTAGTTGCAGTCATTACATTCCATTCATGCTTGTTTTATGTCATGGTAATAGGACTGGAGGGCCAGTCAACAACCTTAGATCACAAAACAACGTTTAACATAACGACGATGACATGGGCGGCGACAACAGAAAAGCCAACAACTACAGAAAAGGCAACACCTACAGAAGACTTTACAGCCAGCACAGTTTCAGTCACAAATGGGACAACCTCAGTGTCTCCATCCACTGCCAGTTCCCCAAAATGGATCGGTAGTACAATGAAAACCACACCCACACAATCACCTATGCCCAAGACCACACCTGCGACTCCCACCCAAGACAACGACCCAAAAACAGCTACTTCCAGTTTGAATAAGCAGCCCTCTACCACAGCAACTACGACCACTGGTAAACAGAAACAAAACATTTGCTGGTCCAGTAGGTCCTAAAGTGTCAGATTCTTGTGTCGGGGATGGTTCTCAGGGTGGACATAAAGGCAAACATCAGTTTGCCTCCTGTGCGTTTGATGAGCAGATTAAGGTATTTGTGTGAGAGGGCAGAGGTGGAACCATTCAGGTTGGTTCTATGTTAGAACTTGCCCTCCCACTCTACTATGCTAAAATGTAAACAGTTCTCATTTATGCACCTTAAGATTTTTTGAAACTTGAGAATTTGTTGGATTTGTGAATATAAGCTTTCAGTTATCTTATGGCAAACACCACATTCATTACATCTAAGTCCCACCTCTGACCTCAACACTGCCACCCTGTGTGTGTAACATGAATTTGGTCTCACTAACCTTTATTTGACACTTTTAAATAAACTTAAGCAACAAGCACAAAACAGCCTGGAGCACTTAATACAGTAATGCCTTAATTAGCACTGAAGATGTGAAGATGAAATAAAACTGCTCTAAGATGTCATTAATACAGTGGATTGCATAAATGGAGCTTGAAAACACATGCAATATAACAAAAAACAAAAGTCATACCTTTAATAATTGGAAATAAACTGAAAACAGTATTTTACGGACAACAAATATAGAATAAAAAACATACATTATGATACATTGTGATAAATTATTCAAAGGGCGAGAATGAAAGAGCACTATCTCAAAACAACACTATAGGAGGTAGTACTAATCGAGGCGTTACTGTATAATCCTAATTCTAACCCTAACCTTTAACCTTTTACTTCTCCAAAGATGGAAATGCTGAAAATCATCTTTTACTACTGTGACAGCTTATTTGAACGCCATATTTCTGATTATTTGTTTAAAGCCGCTTGGCTTCGTCTGTGAAAGATGACCCTGGCTGCAATAGACACTGGCAAGTGACAGGTTAGCAAGAGCAGAAACCGTATTTCTATATTGTCAGCACACACTCAAAATATTGTCTTTTTTCCTGCAGAACACGAAAGACTGAACGCAGAAGAGGCAAAATATGTTGGTATGTAACAGACTTTTTTGATCTGTGAACACAATGGTATTAATGTTTCAAGATTTCATGTTCCATCATGGATTCTGGCACATGTTTTGGTCTTCATTTAGGTTTTATTTAATACATTCCAGTTAAAACAACTATGTCACTGTACTGTCAGAAACAAAGTTCAGGCCAAAAATCCCATACCTGATTGCAGACTCTCTTACCATGACATGTCCAACAAAAAGGAAGTCATACATTTCTCAAACTCTGTTTTTCTAATGCAGCCCAAGCAGGATTACGTTACACCAGAGTTTGAAGATGAGCACTGCAAAAACCTTTCACCACATATGGCCATACTATAAAAAAACAACCCTTTTAGCATATTAGTTATATATCTCTTCCAGAGACATTCCAACTATAAGGTCAAATTCATGTTTTCTGTAATTACTGTTCTATTCTTCTTCTGAATCTACTAAGATCATAAAAAATTCTTTGACGTTTTGCAAAAAAAATGAATGAAAAATGTAATTCAGAAAAGTTGTCAATATTTACGTTTTCCTAGGAACACTGTTACTTCTGCTTATTATGTTGCCCCTGCCTCTCCAGCTGGAACCAGTGGTACAGTCATTATCTTGGGTTTCTTAGTGACGGGACTCCTTCTGCTGATTCGACGACGGTACAGAACTCCCCATTATCTCAGATTTATTGCCACACTTTTGTTTCAAAATTGCATCTATTTCTGTTAGCCTGTGGGAAACTTACTGTGTTTAGCATACTGCACAAAGAGGCTACATTTCTTAAGTTGAAAAACAAGTTGTGTTTTTTTCTGTGATTTTTATTCACAACTGCTGTGTACTTTAATCCAGGAAAGTCCAGTAGAAGCTTCAGGGAAGTATCGTGTTGCACATTACTGTTTTAATGCATTGCTTGTTTTGATTGTTTCTCTCTCTTTGCCCACCAACCCTCTCCCATTTCTAGGAGGAGAGCTACCAATCTGACATTCTCTCTGGCAGAAATAGAGCCCATAAACCTGACTCCACTGTCAAGCTTATGAAAACAGCAGTTAATTTTGTTTTTAACATAAAATAAACATGTAAAATAACAAATGATTTTAAATAGTTTGTGCCTAACTTTGACAAGATAAAAATTGTTTAATTGGAGACAGGAATTAATTTGGATGGCCTTATTTCATGTTTATATGTAAAAAATATAGTATTGTTTCATGCCAGTATTTATACTCTTCATTAGCACGACTCTTTTGGCTAATGAGAGCACTTTAAATGAGAGAAGTAATGACTTGGCTGAGTAACAGATGTTTAGAATCAAGTGTTGGAAAATAACTATAGCTCCTGTGGGAGTACTGCTACTTGTCCTTCACTTCTTCCCCTCTTAGAAGAATGATAGGTATTGTACATATAATTCATACAAAAATGCTTTAAAATCATGAGCTTCATAGTAAATGGCACCCGACCAAAGGTGTTTAACATCACAACAATACACGAAAATGTGACAGACGGACCAAAACCAGTGGAACAGCACCTGGCACATGTGACGCAAACACAGGGTTACATGTCGCAAGGTAGGTTTCTCCAAACATGACACCTTTTCAGGCATGTACAACATCTACAGTGAGATTATCAACCTTCACGCAGGTTATGATAGGGTGATACAAGGAAGACCCCAGCCAGGCAACATTTCTCTCAGCTGCAAAGGCTGTTGGGAATCATTACACGTAGGCACAAGACTGTCAAATGGGGCAAACTTTGCATTTTGAGATATGATCCAGTTACACCAGAGCAGTAGGTCTAGTCCTCAGGTGCAGCAAGGTGGTTTCACTTGTCCAAGTAGGTCAGAGTAGGGCCATTAGCATGGCTACATTTACAGGCAGCTCCACACGCTCCTCAGTATATGGCATGGCTCTCACTTTCTCTGGGTGCTCTATGAGAAAGGCTGAATGTCTCAAGCGCTGCTCCACACATGTAGCACAGAGGGGCCCCCCTGTCTCTACAGAGTCCACCTGCAACATGCACAACACTGTCACACACTGCACTGTATCATTCCTAACATTATAGATGCACTGCACCATTTAGTTACAGCAGCAGCTGCCCACTGGGGACTGTCCTTGTCGACATTCCAGGCACAAATTCAGCTCTGACATCATTGAGCGCTGGGTGTATATTAGTGTTTGAAAAGGCAAAGAGAAAACTTCCCAGAAGACCAACCATTCATCAGTAAGTCAAAACACTGTCTGTATGATGTTTTGTATGATTTTCTCTAAACAGACCACTCATTCTGACTACTGGACAGTTGTATTTTTTTTAACTCTGAAATTATCCATGTGCCTCAGTTTGTTAACAGTATATTTATGCAGGCAACCCAGTGCCTGCAAACAGGTCTTATAATTGTCCACTAGGGCCTTACGTATCTGATGGGGAGTTGGCACATGGTGAGAGCTGACTCTGCCCTCATGTGGTTCTGGCATCCCTGCACTGAGCAGCGTGGTGGCTGGCCATTAGTGAGCAGGGAACTGGTCAGCTCTGCCCGTAGCTGGTACTCCTGAAGTAAGAAATCGAGAAAAAACGCTGGAGAACAGGGCCATCAGAAAAACTTTATTGAGGATGTCTTTCACCTGACTGCAGAGGGAAAAAGGATGGTGGGGGTTTGAGAGAAAAGATCTACTTACCCCAGCCAAAGTGAGGATGTTCTTGATGCTCTTGGTGATCATCAGTCGTCTTTTGGCCCGCGTCACTGCCACATAGAGCAGATTCCACTCGTCTTCTGGAATGTTTGCTGTTAGGAGTACATATGAGCAGAGCATTACTGAAGATTAACCATTTATGTGAATCAATAAGTCTATGAACACCTGTTAGGTATTTTCAGGCCTGTATTAAAGGGCTGCAAAGGGTGCAGTGCAGGGTTAGTCACTGAGTGGAGGTCAGGCTCGCTCAATAAACTGTCAGCTGAAAACCAGCAACAGCTGCTCATGTTTCCGTTTACATACTTGGTGCCAACTTCAGGGGAATATGCTGAAGATGTCCACGTCTTTGTAAAAATCATACTGCCTACAGTACTGTGCAAAAGTCTTAGGCATGTAACTTCAATGTGTGTTGAGAAGTACAGGTAGATTCTTATCGGTCCCAAATTCATTCTGCAGCCTGAGAATGACCTCAAACAGCCAATCTCAGTCATACAGAACTATCTTCAGCAAAAAGAAGGAATCCTACAACAGATGGTATGGTCCCCACAGAGCCCTGATCTCAACATGATCAAGTCAGTCTGGGAGTACATGCAGAGACAGTCAAAGTCTACAGAACAACTGTGGCCAGTTCCTCAAAATGTTTGGAAAAACCTGCCAACCTCTGCCTTAAACCACATGCTAGTTTGCATAAGAGAACCGATGCTGTTTTAAAGGCAAAGGGTGGTCCCACCAAATATTGATCTGACTGAGGTTTTTTTTGTCTGCTGCACTTTTTAGNACTCGTCTTCTGGAATGTTTGCTGTTAGGAGTACATATGAGCAGAGCATTACTGAAGATTAACCATTTATGTGAATCAATAAGTCTATGAACACCTGTTAGGTATTTTCAGGCCTGTATTAAAGGGCTGCAAAGGGTGCAGTGCAGGGTTAGTCACTGAGTGGAGGTCAGGCTCGCTCAATAAACTGTCAGCTGAAAACCAGCAACAGCTGCTCATGTTTCCGTTTACATACTTGGTGCCAACTTCAGGGGAATATGCTGAAGATGTCCACGTCTTTGTAAAAATCATACTGCCTACAGTACTGTGCAAAAGTCTTAGGCATGTAACTTCAATGTGTGTTGAGAAGTACAGGTAGATTCTTATCGGTCCCAAACAAACACCCGCAACATTTTGCATATCATAGCTGTGGTCAACTGTTCAATCCACCATGCTTGTAGTCCACCCTCCTGCCTCAACCTCTTTNAAGGTTTATTGATTAATAAGTATTCATGGCATTATTTCTGGAACCATCCTCGCTTTATAGCATTTTTCCCACAGGTCCCTAAGACTTTTGCACAGTACTCTATGTGCTACATATAAACAATGCCTCTAGTGCTTGCTTTGTTTACACAAACAACCGCAACATTTTGCATATCATAGCTGTGGTCAACTGTTCAATCCACCATGCTTGTAGTCCACCCTCCTGCCTCAACCTCTTGCTGCTTTTACCTCTGACACAGTGGACCAATTGCTGTAGGTTGTGTCGGGCACAGGGGACTTTGATAAAATCATCTGTCACTACCACTGTGTCAAATTCCAGCCCCTTAGATTTATGGACGGTGCCCAGGATGAAATCTGGAAGTAAACGAGAACAAGAAGTTTTATTCAATTGCGTGAAGCAAGGAGAAAGACAAGAACAGATAGAGGGTAGCAACAGGGGGAGTAACCATCAGAAGAATAGCAACAGAGATGATAAAAGCAGCCAAGAAATCAGGATGGGGGAATTCAAGTGACAAAGTCAAGGGTTCACCTCATCATTCTGCACTTATACAAGAGAACCAAATGTAGTTTCTCCCAGACCATTGTACATAATACACTAAACAGACAATATGACATTGCAGATGAATTTATGTACTGTAGATAGTTGCTAGCTAGATAGATAGATAGATAGATAGATAAACAGACATGACGAAAACTGGAGTGATGATAAGAAAATTAGTGCAAACAGCACAAATGGAAAAGCAATGTCGAGAATGTTAAGAGTGAGGAGAAGAGGAGATCATGCAGATTGGTGGAGATATGCAGAATGACAAAAATAGCAGGGGAACATCACAATGGGAAGATGAGGACAGTATAGGGAAAGCAGTGCAGAATGACAAAATCATTGACCAGAGGACGATGTGGAAGGGCAAAGTGTGCAGACTAACATCTTTGCTGGACAATCCTCATAATCTGCACACACTGGCCAAAAAATAAAACACCCCACCCCCATCAGCTACATGCTAATCAAACAAATATCCCCAGCTAGCTGCACCTTCTCCTCACCCTACTCCAGGCCAGACTGCATGCTCTTGCTTTCACAAATACCCCAAAGCATTTTTGCATCTGAGTGCCAGTCTATGTTTACCATCACACCTACTGACCTGCAAGGTGAGGGTCACTCTCAGAACACGCATTAATACGGTCCACCAGGTCAGGGATGCGGCTGTTGTATTTCTCCACCACAGCCAGTTTGACCTCCAGTTCACGATCCTCTGACTCAGTGGCATAACGCTTCAGAGCAGAATAGCCGCCCATCTTGGTCTTACAGAAACACTTGATGAAGCCATCCTTAATAACCAAGTTCTCTAAGCCATGGAGAAAAATTTTCACATGCATGAGACAGATTTTCCACTGGGGCCCATGGCAATAGCTCCTTATTTAGCTTCTTGGCACCAGCAGACTTGAGGCATACTAGCAGGAACTGGAATTCAGCTGCGGAAATAATCTTAATTTCATGAGGTTTCAGGGGATGCTAGAAAAATGTTGTGATGAAAATCAGTTTCTGATTAACACAGAGGATCAAAGGTTACAAAAAAACAAAGAAATTTTGCAGTGCAAATAAGTTAAAGAAAAGCCAAACAGCCTTACTTTTATTTCGTTCCTCCTCAGGCTGCATCAAGATCCAGAGGTCCAGGATTGTACTCAGTCCGAAGTTCTCAATGCCCTGCATAATATACAGTCAAAATTTAAAAAAACAGTGACATCTAAAGCTTTTAGCAAAAAGCACAATAAAGCCATATGTAAATGGAAAAGCAAAGTAGTTTTGTAAGCTTTTGACATTCAAGTGCTTCAACAGCTATAATTAAATGCACGCACACCAACAATGTGCAGTTTGGGATGCTGCTCGGCTTCTGTCAGCTTGACGGCTTGATCAAACACAGTGACGTTGCACCGAGATAGAATTGCAACTTTCCTCTGCTTTGACTGCTTCTGATTCTCTTGATTGAACACCAGGAAACCTTCTGCCTCATCATTTTCTCCTCTTACACTCCCTGGAACATGTACACAAAGGGAACATGTAAACAAACTCAGATACATAGGGACACACCAACTGATCTTACATTGGCGTTTTTTAAGCAAAACATTAAGCTGCATTACAGGTCATCTGGGAAGAAAAAAATAAACAAACACAAACTTGCATGCTTAAGCAAATTTACATAATTTTTTCCATTTGCAAAACTGGATATTTTACTACAGGCTCAATCCATGCACATAGGGTACTTCTGTTATTAATATTTCCAATAAAAATATTTAAAGACACTAATGTTTTTCCCATTTACTTTGCACATTTACCGGTTAAACTAGGCAACAATCTGCATTAAATAGTAATGCAGGACGGTGTCCCATCCACTGTTTTCCTTGCCCACTAAATTTTTCCAGGATAAATTTTAGGAACACCGTAATCCTGCATATGAGTGGATGATGAAACTGAACAAATATATTGAAATCAAACAGCAAAATTTTAATTCATTGTAATTTTATCTGAATTGAATAAATAAAGATTCAACTGTGACGTAGTTGTTGGATTTACAAACAATTCATGTTGCAGACTTCCAGTCGCAATTGTGTTTATAAGGATGGAACCCAGTTTACAGCTTCTCTCATTAAATCTGAACTTAATCTTTATTTTACTATTTTATTCACACACCTATATACACACCTGTAGGTACACCTATAAACACACTCATACATGCATGTATGCATTCTTGCATGGAGAAAACGAGGATAATGTCAGCACCCCAGACAGCACAGCGGTGTGGGTCAATCCAGCACCAGTAGCTGTGCTGGAGTACCACTCCTGAAATGGATTCTCTCAATAGCAGAGGAGATAAAGGGGCTCAATGGAGACAGTATGAGAGTCAGATGTAAACTGAACTGCATAGAGAATTTTATTTCTCTTCTATTTAGTGGGGCAGGTGATAGACATTCCTTTTGTTGAGTTGAGGATTGATAGTATTGCAATGAAATTTGTATTTGTTTTGTGTTTTGGACCACTGGCAGAGTATTTGCATCAAATGGTCAATAGAAGACCCTGGCCCAATAGACCAGAATACTGTTAGACACCTGTGTTTCCCTGGTCCCTTTATACCCCACAGCTCAAAACACACCACACACCTTAACATAAGCGCTGTACTCAAAACTGCTTCCACTCATTTTCATAAAACACCAGCTATCTTAACAAAACTGAAACACAAATCAAACCAATGTTCATCACTTCTAAAAGAACCTGTTGCAATAGTTCTGGTACTGCTGTTTAATTCATGAAGTATTTTTAAGAATGGAAATTTACCTTCCTGATTTCCACCAACAAGGATCTTCTTTACTTTTTTGCAGGCTTCTAAAATGGTGGCCCCAATGTAGGCAATTTCTGGTCCAAATCTGAAGCTCTTTAAAATAATAACATGGTAGTACAATAAGTACTAGGTAGTGCATTTGTTGGATGTCTTTCTGTCCGGTATCAAAGCAATGGTCATGTGTATCTTTAAAGCTGCTTCAGATAATAGAGGAATGTATGTGTATGTACCTGAGTCAGGTAGTACAGGTGAGTGTGGTGCACTGTTTGCAGGGCATTGATGGCCCCTCTGAAGGTATAGATTTGCTGGTGTGGATCTCCCACCAGGATCTTCCCACAGCACTGGGAGAGCATGACATCCAGGATAGCTGCAGAGACATGGCAGGAGGGGGGGGACAGACCTGATCAACATTCCTAGTACACCCACCAGTGCATAAACATGTAATATGAACAAAAACAACCATTAATAACTTCCAGATTCTTCTGCAAGCAGTTGTTGCTCACAGACCCCCATAAATATTTCATTCAAGTTTTTATCTTTGTTACTGTCAGTCAAATAGGTTTTATAATTGGTGTGCTGTTTCTGCTTCGAGTGTACGACTATTGCAGTCATATGTTAATATTTGAAAGCGATCCATGTGCAACATCTTTATTTACATATTGCTCTCAACACAGAAATATCAAGGATATTAGCAGGTGCTATTCTATCTGAAAGATACTTGTGTTATACAGATGCTCCTCTTTACAAATACTTCTTAATAGGATGAGAGGTCCTCATGTTCTTCTTTTTGAAAAAAATCCTAACATCAACAGTAGACAATCATGTCCTGAGAGGGTCACACATCTGCAGGTTTTTTTGATGTGTTTCAGAACTTATCTGTATAAAAAAAGTACGTCATCTGATTTTGTGAAGAGTACTATACTGGCCTTAAGCTCTTAGTAACATTAATTTTTTTGGAAGACAGTGTACTCTGCTCTGTTTCCTCTAAACTCTTCCTCAAAACCTAAATACAACAACTATGCCAGAGGTGAGGTGATTTGTACCTGGACTGCAGTCCTGTGCTTCATCAATGAAAATGGCATCATAGTTGTCAAGGCGTGGCTTCTTCAGCTGCCATAGTTTGAGGTAGCCTGCAAGGATACAGATATCATCAAAAATGGCCTGAAAGATTATACTCAGTGAGAGACGCCCTACAAGGACAAGGTCAACAGCAGCGGTGGCCTGAAGGATTATAGCATCAGTCTTGAGGTAGCTTGATGGGTATAACTGTAGATGTATTTTTCTCCCATACACATTCCCCATGTTTACCATCATGTGTCATGTGATATGCCGGCTCCTTTGCTGGTACCAGTTCCTGCATTTTCTTCCAGATATCCTGGGCAATGCCCACAAATATCTGTGAACAGACACATGTGGTCACTGGGATGTGACAGAATACCCCGTAGGAGGTAACATGCCAAAAAAAAATGTACTGGTAAACCAGAAAAGTGGCAGAACTGCAACTTGGAGCTGCACTCAGAAACATTGGCACAGTACCCTTGTATACTGATATAGTTCTAAAATTCAGGTTTGCTATTCAGCAATACAATAACAGAATAGCCAGCCATGTAGGGCTCTTCGCTGCTGCAAAACAGAACCATACCTGCTTCTGCTTCAGGTCTGGCTGTGTGCGCTTTCCGCTGGTGTTCACGTACTCATCTGGGACATGTTCAATGCCAATATGGGTACATGTTGAGGCAAGAAAGGCATTAATAGTCTGGACGATGACTTTGGCGTTGACGAAACCCCCCTGGCCCTTTGGAAGAACCCAGCACACAGAGAAGGGCTTCAGGTTGTTGGAGAGCTTCCTTATCTTTTTGTACCTGTAAACAGAGAAAATCTTAAACATATCTCAAAAACTCATTTAACTTGAACAAAAATCATTTAAGTTTACTTCATAAGATGCAGTCCAACACAATTAGACCGAAAAGTGAGGAGTGATGAGAAGTGAGGACAATCAGGTTAGAAATTCTGGCCAAAGGGGTAGCTGTGGAAAACAACACCAAATATGTTGCAAAGTAGTGGCTCTAAAAGTGTGGCTTATGGACACTGTGGTCTGCAAGCTGACAGTTATTATATCTGAACAAAGTGACATCTAAATCATACAAACAGCATAGTCCATTATAGAATTACACAAATTTAAAATTTATATATACCTACTATTTACCCATATAAAGCCTTCACTTAGCAACTTATGTCATAGTATAAGCATCATACTGGAAAGCAAACTTATTCACCACAACTTGAAAAGTGAAAATATTTTTCACTTTGGTATCATTTTCATTTCTGATAAAAAAACCGGTAAACAAAAAGCATCCGTTTGTTTTCCATAATTGGTTTTACTTATCTGCTATATCACAGTAAGAGTTCATTTTGCAGCATCAATTTTCCTCTGTGAACCCATATTAAATAAAATCCAGCTAAACATACAGCTGGACATGAAACTGAGGCTCTTTCAATTAGATATCAGCAGCTTGCATCAAAACAAACTGTACTAGTGAAATTAATTAATGAAGAAGGTTTTTCACATAAATCTCTACATCTATAAAGTTCAATCTCTGTCTGTTTGTTCTTAATGCACAGCTTTGTTTTTCATGCCACAGACTTGAAATTTGGCACACAGGTACTTCTCACTATTAGTTTCTGTGTAGTCAAGTTCATTAAATTCCAAAAAAAGGTTATTTACTTTGGAAGATTTAAAATTCAGTTTTGACAGCACTTGGAAAAGTGGGAATACTGACGTCATGTGCAGACTGTAGGTAAAGACTGTCACACTGATGGATTTTCTAGCCACACACACACAAATGGACTAAATTAAGTTTGAAGGTACCAAAGTTTGGTTATATATAGTGCTCTACACACATACAAACATAGAATCTGTACACACTCCGCACACAAGGTGATGAATTTTCTCACTAAAAC
The DNA here is from genome assembly GCA_900497675.1 of Arapaima gigas. Taxonomy (NCBI): domain Eukaryota; kingdom Metazoa; phylum Chordata; class Actinopteri; order Osteoglossiformes; family Osteoglossidae; genus Arapaima; species Arapaima gigas. The sequence goes on along the minus strand of UFQX01000435.1, from coordinate 29,182 downwards.
ACACAAAAACTGTACTAAACAAGTCTAAAGGCATCAGATCCTTTTTGTTTTCTATGTCAAAAAGAATGTGGACCCGAACTGGTGACAGGGAGAACTGAAGGGGGGGGATACAATGACTTTAAGAGTAATACTGTAGAGTTTGGTATTAATTACCATTTGCCTTTCTACCACTACACTTTTTGATTTGACCCCAGACAGCACTGGGTAACTCAGTTATTGGAACAAATTTAGAAATTCTACTGCAGAATTTATACTAAGCAGTGTTCTTCTGTCCAAAACACTATGAGAACCACTTGTGTACAGGAAAAATTGATAGCTAGAGATCAGTTCAAAAAGCAAAATAGGACTAGGATTCCAGAGTAAAGGCTGAGAACAAATGGCAGCATAAAGTAAAAACAGCACCTTAATCCAATGCTGCAGAAGGCAAGGGAATGCACAGTCTTGCAGTCCACATTTCTGGGGAAGGCTTGCTGGGCCTCAGTAGCTACTGACCGGTTAAACGCCACATACAAGAATCGTTGCTGAGGCCGCTGCCGGGCATACTGCACCAGAGTGGATGTCTTGCCCGTGCCTGAGGGGAGAAAGAACATCCCATGCACAGACTGTTTTATTGCTTAACCTGAAACAACTTTCAATTTTATTGTTTTTTTTTTTTTTAAAGACATTCTTCTGAAAGGGTAGATCCATCCTCTGAACGAACGATACACACACTGATTACTGTTCATTGGAATAAACAGTCCCTGAGAATTTCTTTGTCTAGCTGCCTGTTGTCAGCGTTTAGCCACACATCCGGAAAAAGGCACCTTGTAACAGCCTACTCACATTTCTAAACAATCCCACAAAGTAAATGATACAAGTTCAAGCAATAACAATTGCTTGAACTTGTATCATCGTTGTAGGAATCTCCGTTGGTTAAACTAAAAATCCTGATGTAACACGTAAATGTGTGCTGAAGATGATGTGTTGGGAACTCCACCTTCCAGTAACTTCATGCCTACTTGGCTTAATATCTGACAATGTGGGTTTTATATTGTATTCTTAGTTCTATGCCTAGTCTTACCCAGTCTCGTGCACTCCAGAACTAGTAAAACCTTCCGGGCAAAGATTCTACCTATCTATGAGGCAGCTGCATGTGTAATTTAAACACCATAAGAAAAAGTAAGTGGCAAGAAACAAAGCCATTAGACCATTAGAGACGTAGGTCTCACCTGCAAATGCCATTATTTTCACTACATGATCTGGATGGATGTCATGACTGAGGATTTGTTGCTGCTCATGGGTGGGCTGGAAGGAAACTCCATGGCTTGGCCTGATGGTAAGATAAGTCGATTTTAGCCCTTCATTGGCATTTGCCCATTGTGCTTGTTTTCAACTGAGTACAATCTGGTAATCTGTGTTGTGTTTTTTATGATGCTGAAATATTTTAGAATGTTGGGGATATTTTGGAGAAATTAGGGTTAAGGTTAGGTTTCTCAGATAAATTCACAAAAAAAACACGACTTTATTCATAATAATGGAAAAAGCTTCCCAATTTTTGAGTTTGTGGTATTCAAGTGATTTTCTGGGAACCAATTACACTAGGATACCGGTGTGGAGGTGTATGTGTCTCTACAAATAAAAGCACGTGTTGAAAACAAAATTTGAATGCAGAGTGAACAAAAATTTTCAATTACTATAAATAATGCAGCAAGGTTCGGCTGTATTAGCAGCTGAATTTATACATTCAATAAAGAATGCATGGCTGGAGGATAGCTGAGAGGCATCACTCCTCACCCACTTCCATCGGTGTGGGATTCAATGACTCCCTGGGGCGAAGAATCATTCTCCATCAGGTGAAGAACGTAGAAAATGTTGTAGTGCCACCTGGTGGAAAAGTACTATTATTACCCTTATTTATTATCGTAATATTACAAAAACTAAGTCATTTAAGTTTATGTTCAAGTATCATACATTTAATTAGTTTACCCAAAACAACAATTCTACTCATGAATACAGATTATTGTTAGACATTTGGAGTTAGGTTGAGTACCATGTCAAAGGATGTAGCATTAGCTTCTCTGGCATTTTTAACATCCCTTCAGACCATCACAACTTCTATGTAAGGGTAGCAGGTAAAACACTGAATGAGGATTAGTACTTATAATCTTAAGAAAACCATTTTAGGTCACAGAAGGGGACCTGGTACTTAACATAAGCTCCTTCAGTAAAATATCCAGTTATATAAAATAGGCAGAACAAGTCACAGTTGATAAAGGTGTGTATAAATAAAAATATTAACCAATTCCTTTTCTTCCAGAACCGGAAGAGCCTTAGGTGCCATTACTAACCAGCCTTCCTTATGTGGTTAAACACTGTTGAATTCTGCAGAATTCAGCAACTACACACCAAATTTAATGACGGTTGCAATGCCAGCCAAGCAAAACAATATAAGTATCACTGTAAGTTTCTACAAATGTGTCCCACCTGTTGGTAATGCTTATACCGCTCTCGTTCATGGCAAGCAGCAGGGTGGCAACGCATGACAAAAACTCAGAGATGGTGCACAGGGAGGGTAGGCACTGTGGAACATTTAGCAAGTGTACCAAGTCCAGAATATCCATTACACCATGGGCCAGGATAAGCATCAGGGTCAGGGTGGACCATGGGTTGGGACCCTGTGACAACAACCCAAACCATAGATGAATCTCATGGTAACCTCACCATTGCAATTACTCTTGAAAACACCTGAAGCAACTATCCTTTTTCTACATATTTGGTCCTGTTCAAAGCCAATGCCTGACTGGTAGAGACAGCAAACTTGGACATCACTGACCTGCTCTGATTCAGGGATCCTGTACTTCAGGCAGGCACTGGCCTGGACAAACAGATGATGGCGTCTGGCATACAAAAGTACCTTCTCTGGATTGACACTAGTGCTGTGTTTGAACTGGGACATGTACCTGTAGGGAAAGCCAAGGTGGGACCATGACACAGTGACCTATATGGCCTTCCCCACACTCCCATACTGAATATCATGTACTCACTTACCTCACCATGTTGAGCACACACAAGTCATCCTTCACGGTGATGTGGTTCTCTGTAAGGATTGCTGTGATTTCCTCTACTGCATGTCTCTCTTTCATTTGGTATCGGAAATACAGCTTCTTCCACGGAACAAACTGTTGCAGAATGGGGGGAAAAAAAAGAGTCCATAACAATGGGGACGAGCCTTAGAGGATGCAAGGAAGTCATGCCATTCCAGGCAGATGATGTCTCACCATTGGATCTGTGATCACATCCCTCCAGCGGTGACACACACGGATGGCAGTCCGGAAAAGATCTGGCGCAGGCAGGTGGGCAAGAACCATCTTGAGTACCTCCTCTGGCAGCTCTTCCACATGTCCACAAGGCTCTGCCCAATTATGGCTGCTCCCTAGAAGCCCAAAATGGGCATCAGGCAGGGGTTCCACATCTACATCCTCCTCCAGCTTCACATGGCCAAACTGAGGGAAATGCAGACCTGCAGAACCTGGAGAGCTTGAACACCCTGGAATGCTATGCCCTGGAACTGCTTCAGGCTCCTCTGGTTCTTCCTTCACAGAACAAACATTCTCAGAGATGTCCAGCAGCAGCTCATCAGAAATGTCCTGCTCTTCCATCTCCTCATCCTCCTTATGGTGATTGTCTCTGACCAGATTGGTTACAGGGAAGAAGGTTGTGATCTCTTTCTGCTGTTTGCTGTCTGCTGACACTGAGAGGAGAGGCACATGATGTAGAGCAAAACTACCCAGCCGATACAAACATGCCCTAACAACCCCTATAATTGTGGTTCCCAGTGAAAAACAGGATCTTTCACATTCATACATGTACCCCTGCTGCTTTCTAAGGTACTTTGGCACTGCCAAGTTCTTAAAAGCTTAGTCTAGCTGTATGAAATTGAGATTTGACACATTACTCACTTCCTTGGCCCACACCTCCCCGTCTCCTCTTTGAGAATGACCTTGGGTACAGCCCACGACTGGGGTCCTTACTGCCATGAGGGAAGGAAAAGGGCTGGGTGAGGGGCTGGTTGCCGGCTGTACTACACCTCAGGCTAACACACTCACTGGTGCTCAGGTGCCGCCGCTTTGCCCTCCCTGAAACATCAGAGATGGAAACACACCACTCATCCTTGTCTGCTGACCACTGTCATCCTACTACCAGAGGGAAGTCACAGCAATGGACATAATACAAACACACTGCAAAAGGAAGTTAAACAACTGCAATCTGACCAGTGTTGTCATCATCCATATGCTCTTTAAAATATATACTGCATACCACTGTACAGAAAAAAATAAGGGTTAATTGTGCCCATACATTTGCTTTAGCAAATTAAACTTTTATTAATTCTGTCTTGTTTTATTGTGTCAGGATAAGTTGTACTGCTTTTTCACAAGCAATTTTCAAATTTGTGTCACTGTGACCCACAGAAACTTTACAATGACTACAATTCATAAGTCACCCAAATATTCAAGCAAAAGCTGAAGTGCCCCCGGGGGTTGTGCACAACTACAATGAAGTTATAGCCAATTTATTGATAATATGTATATCAACTATTGATAATATTTTTGGTACCCCCTGAACACTTGGTAAGTTTTTTGACCCTGATTAGAGACCCTAACCAATTTTTCTCTATATAGAGAGAAGGACTGACAGTTATCTCAGGTAATAATCTCAGACAAGAAGGTAGCTTACTGGTGGGTTACAAAACAGTTGTACGACAACTTTCTTATTACTTGTTCTTATAAGAAATCCTATTGGAAGTACAGTCTAACGACGGGTTAAACCAACGTATTTCTTCCTCACATAACTTCACTGAATACAGTTAACTCGTTTCTACACAATAACTGTTAAGGATGACAACATATTAACTAAACACAACAAAAATGTTCTTTTTACTGCCGATATTTCACTCACAGTTACAGCTATATAAAATGTTTAAATTCGTTTTCGAAGTGTCACCTCGCGTGGAGAACTCCATGCTGGGGGTGAAAACCAAGGCGCCGCCGGGATGTAGAGCGTCAGCAGTTTTTTACACATTACTACACAAATAAACGTGAAACTGTGTGAGTCCTGAACACTGTGACAGCGACATTATTCGTGCTATAGATTTCTTGTCCAAACAGCCCGGTCACTTCGCTGTCACCGCTTTCCGGTGTAAACGTGGAATCGAAAGCGCAAGTCCCGCAGGTTACTGGCACTCTGCCATATTCGGTAATTGATACATTGAGTTGTTAAACACGCTTATAAAAGGGGACACGGTCCAGTTTACCATTTTCTTACAGTTTTTATCCGCACTGTCCGAAAACCGGAACAAGGAATATTTCCTTGTGCGAATACAGGGACGACAGTGTTTGGCATGGAGTTTACGAAAATAAAATAAACTATAATGCTTCTAAACGCAGAGCTTTTAATTTATACATTTTCGAAAGATTTCTTTATTGATTTTACACGACTAACAAGCCGCAAAATGCATTAGCAACAGGAGGTGTAAATTTGAAGCGGGTGATATTTTAAACGCATGGTTAAACTTTGGTCGGCCCACGTCTAGGCGTGGCGCTGCTGTTACAGTTGGAGAATCAGACTACATTTAAAACTTCAGAAATAACGTTGACCAATGTTCAATGCTAATGACGCCTAGGTGTCGTAGTCGCACTCTATGGTGTAACTAAAATAATCCAAACAGACAAAAAGCCGCGCTAAACTCGAAGAACTGCCTACAACTGCGCGGAAACTCTGTGGTGTACTGCGGCCGGTTGTGGTAAAAAGATGGATGATGAAAACTTGTGGAAGCTGCTGGCGAGACTCATTCAGGAGCGCCAGCTGCGGCCGTTCGAGGAGCTGCTGTGCGACCTCAGCATCAGGGACTCCATACGCCGCAAACACGGGGGCAAGTTGGGCGACACGCTGCTGCACATCGCGGCCCGGCACGGACACTGCGACGCGCTCCGCTTCCTCGTGGAGGAGGTGGGCATGGACTTGGAGTTGTGCAACCGGGACTACAAGCGCGCGCTGCACGAGGCCGCATCCGCAAGCCACCTGTCATGCGTGCACTTCCTCCTGACCAAGGGGGCCCGCGTGGACTGCTTAAAAAAGGCCGACTGGTAGCCACTCTTACATCACTACACCGTTGCTGCCAGTCTGGGGGGGCGTGTCTGTATTAAATATGCTGTCGAGTATCACTGCACACATAAATACATATGTTTCTAAGTATAAACGTTTATTTGAATTGGGAGCTGAATGTTTGGTATCATCAGTGTGACGTCGTTAACACGTGCCTTCGATAGCTCAGTTGGTAGAGCGGAGGACTGTAGTGGGTTACTGGTTGGGTATCCTTAGGTCGCTGGTTCGAATCCGGCTCGAAGGACAGTTTTTGTTAAAATGCGATCGCAAGATTTTGTATAAACACTTTTTAAATACATGTGTTTGTAGTTATGTTTAAGGTTTTGGTTTGGAAATAAAAGTTTACACCCTATTAAATGCTGGTTTGCTGTGGGTGTGCATTTACACATGAGCTTGTGGCTTTGAAATTATCTGTTTTTATGAGCATCTGTTTCTCTTTCCTCACACAAGTGCTTTTAGTGGAATGTTTGTAATCAGCAGTGTAAAAATTTGTCAGGTTCTGGGGGGCAAATTTATTAGCGATAATAGTCATAGGAGTTTGTCTGAGCTTGTCTGAATGTGTCCTCCTTGTTATGCCTCCATGTATGTAATCTTGTAAACCTAACTCTAGCCACATAAAAAAATTAGACCTTGCTGTGTTCAGGTCCACCATAAACATGCTCTTTCATGGCAAATTTGATCACTATGAGTGCTGCATGCCACAGCTTCTGTAAGTGCTTTCTTGAGTTGTCTCCTAATCCTGGTGTTGCCATGTCTCAGGCTTATTTTGTCTGACCCCAGGACCCCTCTCATGATGGCTTGTACGAGGAGAGACTTGGGGGTCATTAAAGCACTACTAGACCATGGGGCCAACCCAGCACTCAAAAACAAGGATGGCTGGAACTGCTTCCACATTGCCTGCAGAGAGGGAGACCCTGCAGTGGTGCAGCATCTCCTGCTAGCCAGCCCAGAAGTTTGGAACACTGAAAGCAAAATCCAACGAAGTCCACTGCACACAGCAGGTAGAAAGGGACTTAGAGTGGGAGTCAGTAAGGATGGCACCAAAAGGTGGACTAACAAGAAATGCTGTCCTGGGACTACTTCAGATGTGCTGTGAAGCTACTAACAGACATTTGCATCTTGTGTTTATAAAAGTTTCTATAGGACAGAGAGAAGTGAGACAGTTATAAATGTACACCTGTAGCTTTCCATCCATCCAGTGTCCTTAACTGCTTATCCTGGTCAGGGTCACAATGGTCCAGATCCTGTCCCAGAACGACTGGGAGCTAGGCTAACAAACCACACCACTACATCAAAGTGAAACTATGACAATTAAAATGCTGTTTTTTCCCCTTCCAGCTATGCATGGCTGTGAAGAAGTTGTTGTTATCCTCCTAAATAAGTAAGTACACCCTTTCAGCCTGTAATTTTTGTAGCAGCCCAACTTTTAAGTTCTCTAAAGAGAACCAGAAAAATAGCCTGCACAGCAGGACCCAGCATGCCTTCAGTGTTTATGGAACCGTTTAGGTCTGGTTTTGTGTGACAGTATGGGCTCAGTTCCTGTGTGGTATTGGATCCTGTGCTCATTGTATTTCAGATGCGGCTACAAGCCAGATAGCAGGGACAGCTGTGGGGTTACACCATTTATGGATGCCCTGAGGAACGGCCATATCGACATCGCTAAACTGCTGCTGGAGAAGCATCAGGTAAACTATTGCCACAACATAGTTCACCTGTATATGCTGATGTCATAGACATGTTTGCTCAGGATGGTGGTCTGTGGTTTCTCCTTCTGTTTTCCTCATATCAGTTGCTTTAATAATTACTTTTCAATTTTCTCTAGTTTTTGTATACAGTATCACACTTTAGACTTAGTCCTTATGCTGAACAAGAAATAAACACAATACTAGCTTTAAAAGCTGTGTAAAGCATTTTGTAATTTCAGAGGAAGGGCCTGAAACCACTGTGTGTGTGTGTGTGTGTGTGTGTGTGTGTGTGTGTGGTACAGGCCTCCCCATCAGCAGTTGACTGCGNAAGCTGTGTAAAGCATTTTGTAATTTCAGAGGAAGGGCCTGAAACCACTGTGTGTGTGTGTGTGTGTGTGTGTGTGGTACAGGCCTCCCCATCAGCAGTTGACTGCATGGGTGCCCAGGCCCTACACCATGCCTCTTTAGCTGCTCAGGAGAAGGCACTATGCTTCATTGTGGAGGAGCTTGGTGTAGATGTGAATGAAAGAACTGCTGACATGGAGCTCACCGCTCTGCATTATGCTGCCAAGGTCTGTACATCTTTGGTCTCCACACTAATTCTTATTTTATTGTTCTCAGATCACATGTGATAATTAATATTAAGTTATGTGTTGCTGGCTGTCAGTCCTACAGTTGACTGTAGTAGGTTACAGAATGTGGTTTCAAATCCAGCTCAGAGGACACTTTTAAGGTAGCCAAAGTGTAGTGTAATGGTTAGAGCTATTTTATTGTAGTTGGGAGTTTGAACAGTCACTCCTGTTATGGAGCATTTTCTTTTACAAACTGTCCTCAACTTACAATCAGGATAGGGACCAACAGCCAGGTCATAAATTGAACTGGTTGGAATTCAGATCGTATTCATGACAGAGTAATTATTTGTAAGTTTCTATAACATTTTTCTACAGCATAAGCTATAAGTGCTCAATCATGTTATAGTACTGTATACATTTTTGTACTACTGTCAGCAGACACTGTTATTGCGCTGCAAAGTCATACAGGTACTGTATAATGTACAAGATTTTCATGTATACATGTTTTACTTAGTTAGAACATGCTTATTCGATTACCAGAATTCCTGGATGTCATTCAAAATACATTTTTTTGACAATTTTCTGGCACTTAATTTTTAAAATTATTACTATTATTGTCTATTTAGTTTTAGTGATAGTCGTGTGAATCCATCATGTCAGGTACATTGTGAGTTGAGGGCAGTCTGTATTCAGTTAAAGTGATTTTCTCTAAAACAGCTTGTCTTGTTAAACCACTAGCTATATTTATTGACTTATACAACTGCTCATTTTACTCAAGCAATGAAGGGTAAGTAGTTCACTCAAAGTACTTTAAACTCCTAAAAGGCTACTTGATATTTAGAAAATTTAAACTTCAGGTTTTGACAAGGCTTGGAAGCAAGAGTACATCACAGGCAGAGCATACATAAATGATGCTGATAGATTTTCTCTCTCAACAAACACACACATTGATGTACAAGACAGATTTTTTTCAATAGACACACACTGCTGCACTTTTTCACCTAAGGGTTGTAAATGACTGGCATTGCAGGTCTGTACAAGAATAGTCTAGCCATCCTGGCCAAATGAAAAATTTGTTGTACACAGTCAATACAAACCCCCACAGAGGTATCAAGAACCAGTAAGGTAAACATCTCATTTCTCATTTTTCAACATATGACCAGGTTTTAATTTTTCAGGAAGGCCACATAGGTGTCATAAGGACCCTCTTTGCATTAGGAGCAGATCTTCAAGCAAGAGACAAAAAAGGAAGAACAGGTAGATATTAAAAGTAGTACTAGTAGTACTACTAATAGTAGTGCCTACTAATGTCTAAGTAATGCATTTATTTCTCCGTTCTTTTGTTTTATCAGTATGAAACTGTGACATTTGTATTGCTTACATTTTTAAATAATTATATTGTTAGAAAAAGCTTGAACTTCATATTTACAGACATCAAAATATGGTTTTAACTTTGTCATGTTTGTCTCCTGGCCAATTATTACTATCTTTGTCATGTTGTGATTGCTATGCACTAAACACTAACTAAACAGGTAATTTAGGAACACTAAGGGTATCATTTAAGTTATTTTGGGTACTGAGTTTTGTATTTTCAATGATAGCAAAATTTTCTTTATTTTATTCATCTTTAATTGTATCTTTACTTGTCAATTTTTCAAAAAGCGGTTGCACAGTGAACGTGACTCGCACGTGCTAGTGAACGTGCTACAAATTGACATTGTTTGGCAGTAAATAGAGTCCAAACAGTGTATGAATGTGAGATCAGATTAATTCAGTTTACTTCCAGAGTCTGAAGCCCCATTTCTGTTGTTCCTGAGAGATCAATAACAAAATGAATGTTCCCATGTGTATTGGATAAAATGATGAACATTGAGAATTAAATGCATATTTTATAGAGGTGATGTGGTTTTATTATACACTAATTTTATGTTAGCTTTGCTGTAACTCAGTAAAAATGTTCTCTAGTGCCTGAGGTTTTAAAAGAATTTACTAAGTGATAAAAATTCAAAATCTATCTCTTTCATTACGCTTCTTTGATTGTGACAATAAAAAAGAAAATTGAAATTTCCCAGACACTGAACATGCTTTTTGATTACTGGTTGGCATTGGATATGAAGTTGTGGAGATTTTTTTTAAATTTTCAGGTAAACAATTCATTTTAATGCTGTTTCTAGTTAATAGAAGATAAAAAATAACCCACCAGGTGTACCCTGCCTTGCTTATTGCATTTGCTTATGTTCACTCCTAGAGAAGCTGTGGAATGAGCTTTCATTTTAATTCACATAATCTTTTTGTCTTCTGCCATCCTGCTTTTTATACACTAATCTCTTCATACATTCATCACATTGGGACTGTGAAGTATGTGCTCTTCTTTGTCACTCTGTTTTTCTCCTCAACATTTATGTCACTGTACACTTTGCCAAAGACTGTCTTTGTAATACAGTCATTCCTCGATTTGGTTCCTAAAAAGGCAGTGTTGTGTAAAAAGACACAAGTCAAATATCATTAAAACACTGTAAAATATCTTTTATCATGTGCAGTGCAGCACAACACAGAGCAGATGATCACACAGTATACACTCAGAGGCATTATAGCAAAAACATGTTGTGCGAGTGCATCAGTAATCGAGGGATGACTGTACTTAGATTTTGTTATTTTTATTGAGATAATTGTATATTCTGTCTACTCACTTTACATGCCCTGGGCACAGCTCATATTTGTGACTGTAAGTGCACATTTACAGTAAATGAAAAGTTAATAATACAGATATCCTTTCATTTAGTCATAGGTTAGATTTTATATATATACATAAAAAAAAAATCGCTGTAGCAGTTTCTACCCTAGCTGTACCCATTCCTTCTCAACTGACAGCTTCACCTGGGAGTAACTCATTAAGGAGACAATGAGCAGCAGGTGCAGCCAATCACGCAATCATCAAGGGCCTATAAAAGCTTTACTTAGAAGCCTGGAGAAACTTCAGAAAGCTACTAATTAGCAATAATAGCAATAATAACTAATAATAATAGGGTCTGTGAAAAATCATGTAACTACTTTCTTCCCTCATTGCAGCACTTCACATGGCCTGTGCAGGACAACACCGCTCTGCAGTCCAGGGTTTACTGCAGCTGGGTCTTACAGACACCCAGGATGCATCGGGGACAAAGGCCAAGCAGCTAGCTAGGAAGCCAGATGTGATTAACGTCTTTGATAGCTACGATGTGCCAGAAACTGACTAAAACACTGCAAACTGTGTTTGGCTGCATGTGTTAGTGGCATTCTTTCTTGGTGCTGTTCGGTGGTTCAGTAAACTAGGCAAAAATAAATGGAACTGTACTCCTTGAAACATTACCACGTAAGCATTAGCATATTACTCACTGATTGCCTATTTGAAAAAGCATGGGCACTGAAATGTAGTTCATCTGTCTTAATAAATGAGACTGCTGTCTCTCCATTCTTAGGCTATGCAGTGCTATTAAATGGTGTTGGCTGAACAATAAACAGTACATTCATGAAATAAGTGGTGTGACTTCCCTTTAGTCCTAAAGTACCATCTCCTTCATTATTGCCTTTAGTGTTGTCTATTGAGATGTTGTGGGTGTTGTTGACTGGGAATACCACAGGGGTTCTGACCCCAACACACTGGTAACAGTTTGGGGTCTGTGTCATGTTGCACTATCCAACTAAGAAGGTGAATGAAGAAGCTATTTAGGCACGTGACCACACCTGTGTCTAACGAAATCCTTAAGCATCACAGCTCGGGCTGGTTAAAAGTGACTGGTTTTTGTACACAGAATTTCACTTTCCGTATCTGATGCCCTGGTGGCGTTATTTTTATTGACCAACAGCCTTTGAACCTCCAGTTTTCCGGCATTATGAGTTTTGTCACCCTCCTTTGCTGCCTTAAGCGGTTTTTGCAATTACAACTAATTATTTGTACATTATGGGATTATCCCCAGTACAACTGCTTCTTTAAAATTTGATTAGCAATTGTTTTTTGAGAGAGAAAGAATTACGGTATCTATTTACACCACTGTGCACGATTAAGCGTTCTGGTAACCGAAATGTCACGTTTACTTATTTACTAAAGCACCACCATGCGAACGTTCCGAGGCTTGCAGACCGCCCTCCTCCGCGGAAGCTCCTCCTCCAGCGTGGGGCCGGGCCACAAGGCTCCTTCAACTCCGACTCTGATCTCCATTTTCTGCCCAGCGGACAGTTTCCGAGGGAAAGAGTAGAAGGATTCTGGAACGAAAATGAACGAAGAATACGATGTTATTGTCCTGGGCACCGGCCTTACGGTGAGAAAGAGTTTGTGTGCTGTGTGTTGCCGGGTGTTTTACGTGCATTTTGAGTTACCGATCGCAGACTGCGCCCAGGCGGGCGGTGTGTGAAGTAGGCCGGACGGGCGCGCCTGTCTTCCAGCAGTGTGCAGTCCCAAAAAGTGCTTCGGCCGCCGGAGCCCCGGAAGGAAGTGCGCCTGTTCTAGCACATTCCCAGGGCGAAGTGAACGCGGGCCCCCCGGAGCGGAGTAGTGGGCCGTTCTGGAAGTTTATTGTGATTCCTCAAGTCTCGTCCGTGTCTTTCTTTCTTTCTTCCTTCCGGCCGAAGTCACAGGACGAGTTAACAGAATAGCGGCTAAAACTCAGCGGACAGCAAGAACACCGTGAAAGCATTTTTTTCTAAAACAAGGCGGGGAAAAAACCTCAGAAACACGGTTAAATTAATTTAAACCGCATTGATACTAAACTTGCTGGCGGGTTAAAGTAAAACGAAACTTTTACACAGGCGGGCGGCATTAAAACTAAACGTGCTTATAGATGTTGGTCAGTAAAACTGAAGTGAAATGGAGCAAAAACTACACTGATGAACAGTTTCCTCCATGTGGGCAGCAGGGTACCGCCACTAGGCGCGACACCCGTTTCCCATTTTCTCTTGACAGTTTGAAACTTTAAACACTGGTGCGTAAAAACACAGCGGTGCGATTCTGAAGCCTTTTTCCATCCCGACTTCACTTAAGTTTCGCAGTTTTGGCCGACAAAAAATGTTTTAACACTTCTACTGATGTTCTTTATCTGACCAGATAATATTGTATTCGCTTAACAGGTGTAAACTGTGCAGTTAAAAGTAACGTACACGCATATGTCCCTCAAACGAGGTCGTGCATTTTCTAATAATTTACGGAGAAAACATTTTACATATTTTGCAGCTGCAGCCTTTAAACTGACCGTTTTTAGGGCGCGTTAGGGTTAGAAAAGGTGTTTTTTTTTTTCCCGGGAAAAGCAGCAGCACGTGACGTTTCTGGCCGGAAGTCGCGTTTTTCGGGCGTTCCAACGTCATTTCGACTCATTGATATTGGTATAAACCTACTTCGGTCTGTTACACTGTCAAGGATAGGCATGCCTACCGTTTTCAGATGCTTTACCTGCTGCAAATAGGCAGGATTAAATAACATGTAAATGCATTTTCATCCCCTTTCTGTATGTGTAGTACTCCAATGATACTCGCACCTTAAATATATGAGAAAACCCCAGCTGGAAATGCAGCCAGGAGGGACTGTTGAAGTTCTTGCTGTATTTAGTTGTGATGACTGGACAGTGAGCATTCAGTAGGATGTGTGGTCACCATTTTTGACCATCTCTCTCCAGTGGTTCTCCATTACCCTGCATATAACACCCCTCATCTGGGGGAGCATGAAAGTAAGGACCATTCTGCAGCCTCCAAAGTCACATTTCTCTCTGTCTGCTCCATGAAAAAGGGTGATGGCTTTTTCCCCCTGTTGCAACATGACTTCATACTTGTGTCATTTTTGAATCCCAGAAAGCTAGTGGGTGTGGGGATGGGTGGGATGTCTCAATGGGATCTGCTTAGTTGGCAGGTGGGCTTTCTGTTGGGGGGGGGACCCACTTTAGAGACTGACCCATCTCAGTGAGTATTTTACCTTTCTGAAGCATTTTTCTTCTCTTGCCCCATCTTTCCCATATACATGTGGGTCTGTTGTTGGGTTCAGACTGCAGAGAAGCACCTCAGAACCCGGATTTATTCCCCCATAGGTTGTGGGTTTTCTGGTCATGAGTATGACTGGCATTTATTTCATGCATGTGATCAGTGTAAAAAGCACAAGATGCTCTTCCACGGATGTGGTGATACCAGAATTTGTGGTTGGCTTCAGTAAATGACGTTAGACTTTGTTCCAGTCTCTTATGTGAGAAAGGTAATCATTAACATGGTGGTAGACTGGCACTCTATCTTGCTTTTGGTGTAGTCAACCTGGGCTGGTTTGAGTATGAAGGCGACTAACGCTGTTTCTGCCCTGCACTTCATAACGGCATCATGTTTACGGTATGGTATTTACAGTACAGTTGCTTTGTGAACACAACCTATGGTGTAGGACTTGCTCTTTTCAAGTGTTCTGCATTTTTCTCTTAAGAGGAAGTTGGTGATTGTATTGTGTCTCTCTGCGTCGAACTATACTTTGCAACCATCTGTCTCACAGACTTGTGGCTTGGTGTGTTAGTGTCCCCTGCTGGAGAGGTGCACATAACCTCCTGCCAGGACCGTAACTCACACAACCGGTTGAGTCCACAGCATCATTCACATGACTTGTCAGTATACTTTGGGCACACTTCCTGTGACTTGCAGTAATTTTCCTGTGTTCTCTTCAAGGGTGGATGCAGAAAATGAATAGTGGTGCAGGATTACAGGATAGTACAATAACACAACTGTTTTAGTGTTGAACACTTCCTGTTTCCCCCCCCTTCCCGATTTTAAGCAGTCACAGTGTGTATTGAGAGGATTTTATTAAGAGGAGTGAAAGAGGAATTGAAACACTTCTGCTGTTTGGCGGGGTGGGGTGGGGGCCCATTTTTATTGAAGGGTGAAGCGCTTGAGGTAGCAGATGTTAGTAATTTTAGCCATATTGTCACTATGTAAGCCGAAGTGTGTGTGTGTTAAAAAAAAAGTCCTAAGGTAGGTTTAAATCAAAAGAAATCACTACAGAATGGTATGCTTGTTACAATAATAGGTAGAGTAAAATCACTACTAGCATAGCAACCTCATACTTGTACCTTTTTTTTCATTGGTTGGAGCCCTGTAAGTAAGCATAGAAAAGGTGACATTTTGGAGTACAGTGGCGCATCCATGTGGTACTCTTTACTTTAGTTCTTTGAGTAATTTGGTGGTTTAATAAATCAGAATGGTTTCAATTTTTTATATTTTCATGAAAATAGACATTTCTGTATTTAGATAAACCTTTAATAATACTTTCTAATCTGTTTTCCATTATGTTGCACGTGCAGTCTTCAAGCTTCATTAATGCAGTGTACTATATTAATAACTTGTTATGGTGTGGTTTCATTAAGCTCCATTTTTCAAGAATGCATGTAGTGCTAATCCAGGTATTACTGTAATGGTTGGGCTGCTGTGTGTTCATGAACTGCAGTTCAGAGTAGCTGTCTTGCTGGGGGGGGTGCAACCAGAAGCTCACTGCTACATTCTGCACCTGGGAGCTTTTGATAATAAACACAGCTACCCAGCTACTACACTGTCTGTGGAGTGGTTAAAATTTTTGTGGAGTTTCTGCCCTTTTTCAGACTGGAATGAGTAATGATTGACCAGCATGTCCAAATTCCACGCATGAAATGAACTGTGCCTTGAATAGAAAGCACTAGATTCTGACCGTCTACCCCATCCGCTCGCTGTCGACGTTTTATCTCATAGAATCCATTGTTTGCGATCAGCTGAAATGAACACTTTGGGTTTTTCCTGGGAGTAGAATGAGAATGTTAAGTAGAGACATGGATTGCTGGTCATAAAATCCCATCTTGCCGTGAACTAGGCTGACAGCTCTGCTTTATGGACTTTGAGCCGTAGAACCTGAGGCTCTGCCCTTTTCTTGCCACCTGTAGCCAGAACTAGGGCTCCCACCTCTTCAGCTGTACACAATGGTGACGTGACTGGCTTTTTGTACTAATTTTCCCAGGGAACACCCAAGCTCTTGTGTACACAGTTTAGAGCGTATTTTCACTTTAGTGACAAGTTGCCACTGTGTCTCTGAGCAACCTGCAAATCTCTTCGGTGACGTGGAGTTTGTGATCCGGCAACGTTTGCCTGTACGTCATATTTAAACCGGCTGGCAATGATAATCTGGATTACAGCTCTGGAGCCCTGCTTCCCCCGTCATTCACCGATTTCATGGGTTCACCCAGTCAGGCACTTCCCCATATTCCATATGAGTCATTGGCTACCGTTGAAGCTATACAACTCAGCCATATTCATACTTTATAACAATTTGGCCATTGCCCTACCATTACTGTGAACTTCCTTGGGTCTTATATAGTGGTGGAAATGCATTATATAATCAAACTTTACCTTTAAAGGGGTTGTATTTGTTAGAATAATAATACATTCTTTATACTTTCTAGTGCTTTTGGACATGCAGATGCACTGGTCATAGTTAAGTAGAAAGGGTAAAAACAAAATCCATATCACCAAACTTGTTATCCTTATGGGTGCTGGCCATAGTGATGTGCACATAATAATGATAAAGTATCACCAATTGTAATACCACTCAAATTTGAATACATTACGTGTGTGTGTGTGTGTGTGAGAGAGAGACATATGCAAACTCGCATGTAGGTGTGTATATATATGGTGATTTGTGGCAAATTATATTTTATGATTTATAAATTATACATCACCAAACATTATTTTCCCATTTGGGTTTGAGTGAGAAAGTGTTTGTGTGCAGTGAGGAAATCTCAGTGCATGTATGCTCTCTTTTTGATGTTATGTGCTCTGTGCCACATCACTACTTCCACTTCTTCAAGCCTTGACAGACGGTATTTTAAAGTTTCTGTAGTAGGTAACATTTTTGAGGTGTAAACCTCAGAACTGTTAAGTCATTATTCTGCTTTACAGCAATTATATCAACAGTATTTGTGATTTTTACAATCCTATGACAAGAGTTGAACTTCTGAAAGTGTTGATGTCAAATACCTGCTGTATGCGCTGTGTATTGTTGTACTGAGTGATTTGCATTGTGTTTTCCTCAGGAGTGCATCCTGTCTGGAATTATGTCTGTTAAAGGCAAGAAGGTGCTGCATATGGACCGCAATACATACTATGGAGGGGAGAGCGCCTCCATCACCCCATTGGAGGATGTAAGTTAAACTTCATCACTGTAACCAAAACACAACCAACCTGGCATGATGGCCAGTTAAAGAACATGACCTAGGAGGTACAAATATGGTCTGAAATATGGTTTCAGCCCATAAAGACGTTTTGGATTTGACTTTAGTAACTGAGAAACCCATGGAAGGTGTTAGCCTTCATCTTGGTCGTTGACGTAATTATTTTCGAGTATGTTTGGGGGGAAGTGTTTGTGCCCTAAAATGCTCCTAATTGGTTTCACGTTTGTTGGTTGTTATATTTAATGCAGCACAGTTGTCAGACCCATTACTTTCCATTAAATGGCTGTTCATGCAGATGCATCACTATGTTTACCAGATGTCAAAAGCCTATTCAAAAGACATGAATCCTTATTGATGGAGCCAAAAAGAATAAGTGACTTTGGAAATATTTTATCACTGCTTGGGAATCCACGTTTTGTCCTGTTTTCTAGGTTATGTTCTTTTGCACCATGGTTACATCTGATTTTTAGCCAGGAAATATGTTCATAAATGCTGGCTTTCTGAGGTTAACAGGCTGAAGGAGACTGACACACAGGTATTGGGTCAGTGTAGTGTAATTTGAGGAAGTTTTGTTTTTGCTAAATGTCTAGTTATTAGTCTGCCTTGCTGCCCTTGGGCTTCAGCTGATGAAAACTGCTCTACTCTCATGGTTTTCCCTTTTTTGCTTTTTTTAAAAAAAAAAAAAAAAAAATTTTTTTTCTTTTCATTATCCACTTGCCAGGTTGTAGTTTTGGTGGGCTAACCTATCTGCTACTAAGACACTGAATATTTGGCTTTTGTTTTCCACTTTGGCTGTCCCATGCACTTTTTTAATTTTAAAATTGTGGTTTCTGGTAATCAGCATTGAGCTTCATAGCTGCCTTTATTTAGCTACTATAAACTTTTTGTGTAGTGTTTCTCCTGCTTTGATTACCCTGCTGTATTTGTAGTTTCTTGGGAAAAGTTTGTCTTACTGTGAAACCAGAGCATTTCTATTTTAAGCAACTGAAACCAGAGTAAATTTGGGGCGTGATGTTTTTGATGGTTTTTTTCATTTCCAAGTGTTTTTCTCTCCTAGCTCTACAAGCGGTTTAACATCCCTGGAACTCCCCCTGAATCCATGGGGAAGGGAAGGGACTGGAATGTTGACCTTATCCCCAAGTTCCTCATGGCTAATGGTAGGATCCAGACAGCTTGCAACATTCAAAATCAGAATGTAGTGTTGTTAACAGTACACTAGATTGTCAAAAAATGTGTACACTTGATCATTATTAGAGCCTCGCGAATGATGAGGCTTTAATTACTTTTGTCTAATGTGCTATAAACTGTTGATGTTAAATATTAAAAATGAACTTCTCTTGAAGGAACCTCACTAAGCATCTACCAAAGAAGCGATCTCAGGGGTTACAATACTGGAAAGCTGAGAGAGTGATTTTTTTTTTTTTTTTTTTTTGACACCTCATTTTCTATGCACAGGTCAGTTAGTTCGGATGCTGCTGATCACACAGGTGACGCGGTACCTGGACTTCAAGGTCATTGAGGGCAGCTTTGTCTACAAGAAGGGCAGCATCTACAAGGTGCCGTCCACTGAAGCGGAAGCACTTGCCTCTAGTGAGTTCAATGAATCTGGATAGGATGTGTTATGTGGACCAATAATGGTTTTACACACTTGCTCAGCAGTCACCAGTGTTCTCTGAAAGAACTGAAATGTGGATGGAACTGGTACCAGGGTTGGATTAAGGGTTGAATTCCAGTTTTACCTTAATGATACTGAAAGTGAAATTTACTCAGGTGACCTTTGGTGAATTTAAGGTAAAAGGTGCCTTTGTTGCAACAAGGTAAAAGAATTAAAATGTGTATACCTTACAAGCCTTCTGTTTAACTTGTGGAGATCTGTTTTCTTCTTAATGCTCTTCTTTATTCAGTTGCACTTGGATGTCTTGTCCTACAGGTCTCATGGGGCTGTTTGAGAAGCGAAGGTTCAGGAAGTTCTTGGTGTTCGTTGCTAATTTTGATGAAAATGATCCCAAAACTATGGAGGGCGTTGACCCAACAAAGACAACCATGCGAGAAGTTTACAAGAAGTTTGACCTGGGTCAGGATGTCATTGACTTCACAGGCCATGCCCTTGCCCTCTACAGGACAGATGAGTGAGTGACATTCCCACACACTGTCTTTTCGATACCTGCGTTGACTATCGCATCTGCTGTTTACTTCTCATGGGACTTGTGGGTCGGTTAGCTGGTAGGAAAGGGACACTTGTCAGTTATTCAGGATGAGGTGTTCAGCAAATGTACATGAAGGCAATCGTGATTTAACTTTTTTCTTTCAGCTATTTGGACCAGCCGTGCTTAAATACGATCAACAGGATCAAACTGTACAGCGAGTCGCTGGCCAGGTATGGCAAGAGTCCATACCTTTATCCACTGTATGGGCTAGGGGAGCTGCCCCAAGGCTTTGCAAGGTAAGTTGAGCCTCTTATATCTCACTTCATCTGTCTTCTGATGACGACTGGTTATGACCCAGACTTCTGCTTTCTTCATTATAGACTAAGTGCCATTTATGGAGGAACCTACATGCTGAACAAGCCCATTGAAGAAATTGTCATGGAGAATGGGAAGGTTGTGGGAGTGAAGTCTGAGGGAGAGGTCAGATTTCCTTTTAGACTTCATCTGTCCTGCTGTCTAGAGCCTTTTACAAAAACGTGCTGAATTACTGAGAGGAATCATTCAATAGGAGGAGATGATCAAAAAAAAAATAAAAATCACCAGACGCAAAGTAATCAACCCTGAATGCATTTTAGGTGATCAGTGGCCAGGTATTAAAATTTTGAAGATCCCACCAAGGAAAAATGTCTTGGGGTGAATGTCATTGTGTAGTGAATGTTTTGTTTAATTTTGCCTAATTCTAGATTGCCCGCTGTAAGCAACTGATCTGTGACCCCAGCTATGTTATGGATAGTGTGACCAAAGGCGGTCAGGTCATCCGGGTAATTTGCATCATGAATCACCCAATTAAGAACACCAGTGATGCCAATTCCTGCCAGATCATCATTCCACAGAACCAGGTGAACAGGAAACATGGTGAGTTTGGGATGACATATCGCTTACGGGTAAGTCTTTGAACGTGGCTGGTGCCAGCAGGAAATTCTGAGATCCCGAAATTTGTCTGCAGACATCTACGTGTGCATGATATCCTACGCGCATAACGTGGCAGCACAGGGCAAGTATGTGGCCATCGTGAGCACCACTGTGGAGACCGGCGACCCTGAGAAGGAGATCAAACCTGCCCTGGATCTACTTGAGCCCGTGGAGCAGAAGTATGATTTGTTTGCATGAGAGTGATAGATGCTTTTAGAGATCATTCTTTGTGATGTGACCTTAAAACTTGTGCCTTTTGTCATTTTAATAAAAGGTTTGTGAGCATCAGTGATCAGTACAAGCCAACTGACCTGGGCACAGAGAGTCAGGTGAGGAAGAAATGTTATTATTATACACCTGTTAAACAGGTATTCCTCCAAATAACTGACATTTTTCAAACGAGTAAAATGAAGTTTACTGAGTTACAACCAGATATGAGTAGTGAGAGCCAAACATGGGAAAAATTTCATAGCTCCAGTGTAATTGCGCCCCCCAAATTGAGATTTTACCTCACAAGCCCAATTTCCAGGAACTTGTTACAACTGCAAGTAGAGAGACACCTGTAATGTGCTGAGGATTTGTTTTGTTGTTGGTCTTTCTAAATTTAGTTTTTGTCTTTAATGGTGTTGGGCAGATTTTCATCTCTCGTTCATACGATGCCACCACACACTTTGAAACGACTTGCGATGACATCAAGGACATCTACAAACGCATGACGGGCACGGATTTTGACTTTGCCGAGATGGAACGGAAGAAGAATGATATCTTTGGTGATGACCAGTAGCAACATCAGAGTCGTGTGGCAGATTGTCCAGTGTATCCAAACGAAAGCAATCTTAGTGCTGGCTAACAACCCAAGTTTATCTTCTGCCCATTATGGAAGCTAGGAATTTGTGTACTTTTTTGTTGTTGGCAAAGTTGGGGCTGCTTTTTTATAATCAAGTTTCGATGAGCATCGGGCTGGAAGATGGCAAATGGTCAGTATTTGTCAATATTATGTAACCATTTTCCTGATAAATCAGGCTGTCAAGATATGCCAAATCAATTTTATCCAAATGGTTATGCAAAGGATTTCTCAGCACTAATAGTATTTTTACTTTGGTAAATTCTGTACAAAATTGAAATAAAGCTGACAGGTTTATGCAAGAGTGCCAGAAAGTCATTTAAGATCTTTTGAGGAATTTTTTTTTTTTTTTTTTTCCCCCCACTCCCCTTCCTCCTTCACTCCTATGATGATGTTGAATATTAATGGTATGATTAGTCCTGGGTCCTGGTGCTATGCTCAGCACAGGATCAAGTTGATCTCTGCAGGCCTGACATGTTAGTTTCTTGTTAAAGTATACATTTATATGAAAGTGCTAAACAAGCCAGAAAGCAAGCGGGTAGTTGAAATATCGTGGGGATTTATGGATTCACCAGGAGTGAGTGGTTAGTGTGACAATTGTGTGGGAGCCTCAATATACAAAGACACCCCAAAGAATCACTGTACTGCAAAGTTTAAAAAAAAAAAAAAAAAACACATTGGTAACTTTTCTGCTGCTGCTTTCCTCTCAATTCTCACATTCCATACAAACAGCTATGCTGCAGCACTGAATTCCACACAAATAAGATGTACAACTCTAGTTTATTAAGGCAATAGGAACAGCTGTACAAAATCATTGTAGTACATGTTTTACAACTGCTTAAGAACTTAACATTAAGATAGAAAATAGTTGTGGAAAACTTTATAACAAGGTAAAAGTACCACATTATACAGTCTTCTTAATCTCCATGCACATTTGAGGTAAAGGCCCCTTGTCAGTTTAGTAGCATCATTTGTGAAACACTAAAAATGAGCCAACAGAGCAGACAAACATTAATATAGTACACTGTACTAAGCTTGTTAAATGTACACAGAATGTACCAGTACATTCCTGCTGTGTTGTGAAACATCAGGCCTAAAAATACTCTGCAGATGCTTTAATTTAACCACAAGGGGGCAGAATTTCAAATACAAAAATATACATAACCTGTCCTTTTCCCCAAGTTTTGACCCTGGATCAAGTTGGTACAAAGTACAGACATGACGGAAAATGAAGCTAATTCCTTAGCTTATGTACAGTGATGTAACAACCAAGATTGATACAATATCTTTATATTTTTGTCTTTATTGCTATCAAGTTTTTAATAGGTACAGGGGGGAAAAACCATGTGTAAACTGTACAAATATGTAATATACACAGTCACAAACAACATACCACTCAAAACTGTGTGGAGTCTCTTTATCAGAGCAAAACTGATTCACATACTTTGTTTCTGCAAATCTGTAGAAATGCATTGATCTTCATGACCGAGATCCCATACGCTCCGAAAGAATCGTCTGGTGCATCTGAAAAATAAGTAATTGCTTTGGTAGTCTCCTTCGTGCTCCAGAGAGACCTTCATTCTACTGGGAGCAAAAGGTCTTTAGAACTACTTATAAAGATTCTTTTCTACAAAACTAATCAGTCGACTGTGAAAGAAGTGCAGAAACAGAAATATTGACCCCCCCCCCCCCCCACCGTGTGCAAACTACCTGCATGTATGAGGTAGGACATGCAACACTGACCTGTGATGAAGNGCCCCCCCCCCCCCCCACCGTGTGCAAACTACCTGCATGTATGAGGTAGGACATGCAACACTGACCTGTGATGAAGACTGCAAAGCGCATGGTGGCATACTGAGCCTGCAGGTGAAGCAGACAGTGGAGGTAGTCGGGTTGCTCTCTGGATATGACATCACACTCGTGATACGGCAGGGTCTGTACTATGCCTGCCTCTTGACACCAATCCAGGAACTGCTTTCTCTTCTTGGCGTCCACACTGGACCTGCAGCATGCAGATTGTGGCTGATACACACCTCCAGGTACATACATACAGAGGTCTCATTGGAATACAAGAATAATCATCAGCTAAAGCACCTCTTCGGTATCAATTTAGAAAATGCATTTTGAGTGAAAGCTGTAGCTGTTCCTCCTACTGCATAGCGCTGCTTGGATGAGCACTAGGCAGAAGTGAGACGGAACCTGTTCACCTCCTTACCCAAAACGAGACTGTATCCCTTTCTGCTACTTGCCCAGCTGTGTTTAAATGCCTCTGACAGAATCTGAAAGGGTTGCTAACTGTTTAATGGTAACGGTAATAAACAATACCTGACACCATTGTCAGTGCAGAGCAGCTACAGTATTTTCCTCAGCACCTAAAAATTGCTGAAACATTCAGCACTCAAAGCTGAGCCACTAGATCACAATCTTTTCGCCCAATAATATGTAAAATGTTGAGTTAAATTTTTTTAAAAATTGAAACATTCATTCAGTCACTTAGAAACATTGTTTTACTAATAAGTTTTGCTAACAAAGAAAGAAATGGTTCAGGTTATTACATCATTACATTACTTTTTTGTTACTGGCTTGGGACACATTGTTTGTTAACCTGCTGTACTTTTCTTAAAATGTTGCAAACATGCATATTTAAAACAAATGCCATATTTCTGCACTGTTTTTGTATGCTTCTACTATAATTTGTTTGAAGATTTGCTTGTACACAGCAATGCTATACACACTACACTGATCTTATGTTGAATGCTCTTTGCAAAGTAAAAATAAGTTTCAAAATTCAAATATATTTGGTTTTTGATTTTTATAAAATAAATATTTCAGCTCAAATTCTAAGCACAGTTGACAGATCTATTACACACCTAAAAAATACAAATACACAGGCTATAGGCAGATACCTTTCTTTCTCCTTCAGTAGACGACAGTCTCTGTAGTGCAAGAACCATGTCCACTTCCCTTTTTTGCTCAGCTCCTCCAGGAACTTAACCAGCATCTTCATGTTTTCTGCAGAGACAGGTTTAAGCAAGGTACATTTACTCATTATTCTGGAGAAGCTGTATCTTTCACATTAGATTCTGGTATCAATGCTGCTATATTTGTCTCACCCTATTTTTGTTACTTTTGAATTTTTCAGTTAGTGTTTCAGTTTTCCTTAACCCCCCCTACCATTTTGGTCCTGTTCCTCCACTAACTCTCATCACAACTATCTGATTATGCTTGTTTACCAAACAGGTTACACAGGCCACACATCCACCTGCCCTAAAAATATACATAACACAGGGGTGTTTTCATCGCTATCTGCCAAAGGATGTCGGTGTCAAACTGCCTTAAAATCCATATACATTCTAAAGAAAGCCTATTTCTTTCACTTTGTCCTACCCAGTATGCACTGTTGCTGTACAAAAGGTTGTTCCTCTTGCCCTAGAGTAGTTCACTTGCTAAAAATTCACTTTTTTGATATCACATTCCTTGCTTTTTAAGTGTCAACGTAAGCAGTGTAATATGACCTACACAGCAAAGTTAGACATCATTTAGCTCTGTAGCAATGCTTATCGCTGTCTGATTTTGATGCTCTAATAAAGTGAGTGCGCTTCTGCATATAGTTGTGAACATATTGATTACAGTATGAAATTTCAACGTGAACATATTTCAGCCCCAAGCTTTCTTCAGTGTGTTGACAATTAAAAACCTAAATAAGGAATATAGAATGTCATGTGACTCAATTTCATGTACACATATTACATGAAATTGACTAAAACCCAATACAACTATAATAATAAGAAATGAAAGCATAATTATGACATACAAGAAAAATGTAAGTTGTATGTTATTTAGACTGAAGTACATCATTTTACAGCCACGCCTATTACATGGAAGTAGAAGACAACAGAGAGGTGGCACTTCACTGACAAGCTCAAAACTGGTACATGTAGAAGCCAGAGGGTTAATACTGATATGAAGTTTGATAACTGTTATTTTTATTTTTTCCACTTTCTTCATTCTGTTGATAAACTTAAGGCAGCCAACTGTCAGCACACGAGCTGTTGATATGGTATACAATTTGAACTGCTACGCCCTGTCTGGATACTTCTCAAAATTCGCATCAGCAAACTTTGTTAATTGAAAGTTCATATGTGAGGGACCAATTGTATCTAATTTTACTACCACAGCAGATTTAATTTATGGAAAAGACATTTTTTCCACAAGTTAACACTTGCACTTTTGCAGCTATAAAACTAGATACTGAATTGGATTGTCAATGATTCACACATTTGAATCAAATTTGCTTGATATAAGAAGTTTTTAACCTTTTTACTCAATTTTTGGATGAATATTTTCACTTCATCAATTTTTTTAAGTAACTACTTTTGCTTGAGTATTCTTTTGACTACTCTATCCCGCCAATTGTCTGACAAGAGGTGGAACTATTAAAACCAGTTAGATTACAGGGAAACCATGCATACTATGGTTATGCAAGAACAGTATATGTATTTCTACTATAATAAAACTATCATTCAAAAACAATACACTAAACAAAACAGGGCTTATGCAAAAAGTAGGATTAGAGGCAGTCTACTCCAATCTATTGAACCTTGTAACCAGAGTACTAACAAAACAAAATCAATTGTAATAAATATGCTTGCAGTCGTAAAAAACGAAATCTTAAATTCCTTAAACAAAAATAACTACAGCTTCTTTATGTCTTCATATGCTACTGCAGCTTTCTGTTTAATTTTGAGAAAGTTTTTCCCAACTGCTTCTTTGTTTGCTGTTTAATCCACACTTGACATTCAATTTCATCTATTTCATTAGGCCTCGTTCTAACATTTTCTACCACTCTTACTTACTCCAATTACATATCCTTTTTTATTTTCCCAGTATTGTCTCTACTTGTACACAACACTGACCCCCTTAAAACAGTTGTGTCAGCTTGTCATGTTTTTCTTTTCTTTCAAAATGCTTTACAATTTCAAGCTTCTCTTCAGTTAACACTTTTCTTCTTTTACACTCACTAGCAGAATTGTTATCATTAGCATGCTCCTGTCACACTTTATTGGCACTTTACTTGCTTTTGGGTCTCTTGGAACAAAAAGAACTTCAGCAAATAATACACAAAGATCAGGGAGAGACTTGCAATAAGCACCTCAAAAAACAAAAAATGCTAGTAAGGTTTACGTTCAGCTGCTGTTATTTTGTGGCATAAATTGTTAATATGCTGGGAGAAATCATGTATGAAACTTCTCCATTTTATATTAATGTCATTCCTCTATTTATGAAATGTATGCTAAACAGCTTATCCTGTATCAGAGAGCAACCCGGATATAGCTAACATTTAAGAGACAAGGGCCATACATCCAGCAATGAGGAGTCCTTGGTTTTATACATACCCAGCATCAGGGAGTCCAGCACTGCTGCATCACACATCACAAAGCCCCCTTTAATAAAGAGTTCCTGATGAGTGAGGTTGAGAATGTCATCTGGCCGGTCCACTCCAGCAAACAGCACACTAGGAGCCTTCTTCAATTCTAGTAGGTGTGGGATCTGAAATAAATAAGTCACATGCAGTGTTACCTAGGAACCTGTGTCCCTTTCATTCAGTTGCCTTTGGATATTAATTTGCAAGACAATTTGCAAGAATTAGTCCCTTGTTCCAGGTTCTGAATCATAGACGTTTTGATAAACTATTGCAAATCTTAATTAATAACCATAAATAAAGCAAGCGTCAGTTTACTAAATAAATAACAAAACATGGAGTTTAAAGAGTACTCAACAGTCTATATATAATATGTACAGATTTATCTATTACAGTGGATTTATTAGTTTCTGCTATTGGGATGGATTTCATCCATGTGGCATTAGCCTCATTTATATAGTTTTGACGAGTTATATTGAAGAGTATTATTGTTCAGTAGTTTCAATGCTTATGATTTCTTGACAAGTATCCACCGTACCATGCAAATGTATTCAGCAATGTCCTCGTTTCGCAAAATGACAAGCAGTGGCATTGAGGTGCTCTTTATCCCCACTTCAAACTGCTCAGGGTCCACGCTCACGTGGCCTTCTGCTTCCAGCAGCTCCTGCAAAGTGATGTCAATGGTGCATAACTTTCTATGTAGCAATCTGACAAACATGCAGTAACACCAACATTTATAGCATAAAGCTCAGTCCTTGAAACATGGAAAAACCCTGAAAATCACCACTAGCTCTGTTTTCCCATAGACATAAGTATGAAGTTAAAATAATTTGGATTCAGTATCCTTTGCATTAACCACTACCCTGCTACCTGTAACATTCAAAGCTATGCATGTAAAGCTTTATCCTTAAATATGTTCACTTTGCATAAAATAGCTTCAAATACCATCTGTGCTGCCAATTACAAGCTGTTACAACCTTCCAAAACATTCACCTTAGTCTGGTCAAAGAAGCCATTTACTGATGTCACCAGGATGTAGAATCTAAACTTGGTCTTGCTGGTACGTCTGACAACAGTATTAAGCTGTTCCTGCAGGTTGTTGAACATCTCCTTTTCTGTTTCACCACACACATTAGTTTGTTCATCCATTTTCCATGGCAGAAAATTGCTATCCATTTTTGGTATTCTGGTATGTTGGTCTGTGCTTGAGCAGATATCATTCATCATAGTTTGGTATGACAAGGAACACTCAAGACTTATACTTGACAACCCAGGATATGGATCACTTTTGCTTTTCAGGTATGACAATCTGTCTAGGTGCCTGGGCAGCTCACAAGGCACCAAAGGGAAAGATGACTTCACCTCAGTCAGTCTGGTTCTGTTGGGCAAGTCCACATCAGTCATATACTCAGTGAAAGGTGACTGTGTGTTGTGATAGTTTGATACATGCCCACCAGGTTCTAACAACCGTACAATCCCAGCACTGCTGCCAGGTACAATGGCATCACTAGACTTCAACTGACTCCTCCAGGGATAGCGGGAGGATCCGCAGGAGGTCTTATTTTTCTGAACTTTTTTGAGGATTTGGTTCATTTTCTCTGAGAAGATGAGATACTCTAGGTCCATAGTATCTTGGGTGATGTCAGGTTTTCTTAAGTGTAGCTTCTCCCATTTCTGAAGGAAATCTTGCAGGTGACTGTCTACCATATTGGTATTCTGTATTGTTTTGACATGCCTCATTGAAACAGGTTTCACAGTTGGACAGTTTTCATATGTTACTCGTCTTCCCTTGCTATCCACCATAGTGATGATGGATGATGGTAAAGCTGATGTACTGTAGTGTTTTTCATCTTTAACATGAACACAAGTGCAAGTGAAAAGCTGTCTCCTGTCATTTTCACGGTTGTTGGACCACTCCGTTTCATATTTATCACTTTCTGTGGGAGCTGTGCGAGTCAATTCCTCTTTCTGACAGTAAAAACTCCCACTGTAGATTCCTTTGCTATAGTCCGATGCTTTACTATCTACCTGTTCATCAATCATATGTTTTCTGTAGAACGAGTCTGAAAAACGGGTTGATTTGCTGCACTGTGATGTTCTATGTGAGTTGCATGCTGTTGATAATGGACCTGAATCACGATGAACAGTGCTGCTGTTGTTGGAGCACTCGGCAGGTTCTTCACTCCCATTGTTATCACAAGAAATTCCCTC